>JACXGI010007952.1:0-35386 GCA_016801175.1 Esox masquinongy
TCACCAGAAGAAGATTAATGTTTTGGAATGGCCCAGCCAGAGCCCAGACCTGAATCCAATTGAACATCTGTGGGGTGATCTGAAGAGGGCTGTGCACAGGAGATGTCCTCGCAATCTGATAGATTTGGAGCGCTTTTGCAAAGAAGAGTGGGCAAATATTGCCACGTCAAGATGTGCCATGCTAATAGACTCCTACCCAGAAAGACTGAGTGCTGTAATAAAATCAAAAGGTGCTTCAACAAAGTATTAGTTTAAGGGTGTGGACACTTATGCAACCAGGTTATTGTGAGTTTTTTATTTTTTATTTTTCCCCCTCAAAGATTTCAGTTTGTTTATCAATTGAATTGTTCACGTCACATTAAAGGTGGAAAAAGTTCTGACATGATTTATCTTTGTGTCATTCTTTTACATCACAAGAACCTCGCATTTTAACAGGGGTGTGTAGACTTTTTATATCCACTGTATACTTTCATTTTATAGGAATTGTTCAAATCCAAGTCCAGACTTTTAGAAAATAAAGGCCAATAGAATAAAATTGTTTGCCGTCTCAATAATTACAGAGAACACTGTATTTGCATATTTCATAAAGGATAAGATTAATTTAAATTGACTTTTTTTCTGCTTGCATTTGGATTTTGTATCCATTTCTTTTATTTCTATATTTTCAGGATCATTTGTGAGGATTTGATCTTACTGTAGTTCAGGATAAAATAACAGCTAAATATTTATATTTCTCTGTTTCATCAGGAACTCACGAGCAGCTGACCATCGAAGAGAAAGACCACGAAAGGGTCTTCACTATCTCTCTTTGGGACTGCAGCAGAAAGTTCAGGGTTAAAGTCCTAGGCATTGACATCCCAACCTTACCGAGGAACCCGGAGCTGATTGTGTTTGTGGAGGCCAGTATCTTCCATGGTCAGCAGCTCCTGGCACAGGAGAGAACCACCTCCAAGGCCTTTACTGAGGAGGTGCTGTGGAACACCTGGCTGGAGTTCAATATACGCATCAGAGACCTTCCAAAGGGGTCTCGTCTTAGCCTGCAGGTGAATGTACTTTAGCCTACTTTCGGGTGTCTCTTGCAGTATTTTTGCAATGCTGTCCTAGAATACCAGACTCAAAGTCTCAAAAATGTTAGATAGCCCAAAATATAAATAAATGCATTCCAGCATAAAATGCAAGTTTTAATAAAAAAGAAAAGGAACCAGGCTAACCTAGATCTGCCGGCCTTCGGTTAAAAAGGATGAATGTTGTTGACCAGGCTGGATTCGATCTGCGGTTTACTATGTAACAGACTGCGTCTTTAACCACTACATTATTTAAACAGTGGGTGTGGGTGCATGTGATACATGTGTAGAGATGTGGCGTCTGTTCACTTGCATTGTCAAATCTATTTGTCGAAACTCCACGGTTCTTGAAACTAGTTCCCTACATTAGTTAACATCCAAACCAACAACTGGTATAACAGGATCGCTACACTACATTCAACACATTAAATTAGAGATGACTGTAGATGGCTAGCTAATAGCTATACAGTACCTATAATGAAAACAATGATTCAAAACCCTCCATGGCTGGTTTGACCCTCCATGGCTACAGTATTTGACAATAGTAAGTCACTCACTCACTCCCTCACCCACTAGGAGACATTCCCTCTTAGCCGGCTCCGCTTACGCGGTCCGGCAAAAAAAGTGTTGAGTGTGTACTCAGTCTTAAGTAAAAACATGCATTTAATTCTGGAATGTATGTTTTTTTCCTCTTCCATTATTGGTCTGCTGCAGCCCTAGTGTGATTTCCAACTTAACTCAAATCATTGCAATTCTCTACTCTCTTCGCTCTAGGTTTCCTGTGGGAAGGCCCAGACCCAGCCCACTAAGGGCAACTCCCACTACCATGAGAGTGGAGCAGGAGGAGGGGGCGGCCATGACAAGACCAAAAGTCGCCTGCTGTACTACGTCAACCTGCTCCTGGTGGACCACCGCTCGCTGCTCCGCCAGGGGGAATTCATCCTTCACATGTGGAAGATGCCAGAAAAGACGGAGGACAACAGCAGCGTAAACGCCGACAAGCTCACGTCGGCGACCAACCCGGACAAGGCTTCATCCATGGCCCTAGCCATCCTGCTGGACAAATACTGCTACCCTGTGGCGCTGCCCAAGAGCAGGGAGAGCAAAGAGACCGGAGGGGATGGTCGCAGTGCCGAGGGTGGGGAGAGGGGACTGAGGGAAATGCCCAACCACCTCAGGAAGCAGTTTGAGGCTATTATTGAGACCGATCCGCTTCACCCGCTAAGTCCAGAGGACAAGGAGCTTCTGTGGCACTTCAGACAAGAATGTATGCGCCACCCCAGGTATGAACGCCCTGGAATGGTTATCTAATATTATCATACTGAATTGGTTTTAGTAATCTGCTTTCATGCCACGGAAAAGTTTGTTTTATCCCGATTTAATCTCTTTTGTTCCAATCCAAAAGTGAATGTTTTCTGTGCGCACCGGAGACATCTCTACCTTCTGTGAATATAATCCGGTGAGATTTCCCGGGTTGTAAACGTTCCCCTCACCCCCTGTGTCTGAACCTACTCTCTCCTCCCCAAGTGCATACCCCAAGCTTCTGAGCTCAGTGCGGTGGGGAAGGCAGGAGGCTGTGCTGGCCACTCATCGGCTGTTGGAGAGGAGCACAGTGTGGGATCGAAGCCCCCTGGACGTGGGCTTGGCCATGCAGCTGTTAGACTGCCACTACTCCGACGCTAACGTCCGCTCAATGGCCGTACGCAAGCTGGAGACACTGGGGGACGACGACGTCCTGCGGTACCTGCTGCAGCTGGTTCAGGTGAGTCGGACCGGTTGAGTTGCAAAAGTTATCGGGACATAATGCGCAACGTTTTAGTCTTTCTCGGTTCTGTCAAGATTCTGCCAGTGCCATAAAATAATAGTTACGGGTCCCAGCCTATGAAGTGTCTCTGAGTGTTCAGAGGAAGTGCACATAAAAACAAACATGTGGTGTACTAATATCTGACACAATAACAGCTTGACTAGGCAACACTTCCTTTTCACCTGGGTGTTTTCCTCGAAAGGGAGCACGAGTGTATAGATTTGCATGTGCCATTCGTCAGTGTAAAGTAAAAAACAAACTGTCAATACTTACTACAATGAGGCCTTGGTTCAGCATGCAAAACAGTCTAGTACATTCTCTTGTTGATCGTCAGTCAAAAATACCACCTGAGTACTGGAAAACTGGAAAGTAAAAAAAATGTCAAAAACATAACACATTGCCAAATAATATATTTAAAAACAAATACTTCTGCAAATGTATGTAACGCTTTAAAATACATTTTATACACATTTTTAAATAAATAACAAAAAACGATATGGGTATTATATGTTCATTTTGAGAAAAGAATTCATGGTCCTTTGTGGCTTTCAGGCTGTGAAGTTTGAGCCGTACCATGACAGCGCACTGGCCAGATTCTTGCTGAAAAGAGCTCTCCGGAGTAAGAGGATAGGACATTTTCTCTTCTGGTTCCTGAGGAGTGAGATAGCCACCTCCATGCACTACCAGCAGAGGTACGCTGTGCTGCTGGAAGCCTACCTCCGAGGCTGTGGGGACGGCATGCTGCAGGACTTCAGACACCAGGTGCGAGAATGTATAGCTTCGAGCTGCGATGTGTAATTTTACACAGTAGGCGTGGCTGGGGAGAGTTCACCTTACAATGTGTAGGACGTTGAGTATTGCAAATGTTTTTTTTATATGTATGTATGTATGTATGTATATATATTGTAAAAGCCCTGATAGATAGTTAGTTCTATCTACCTGATTAATAGTTAGAGCTACCTACCTGATGAATAGTTAGATCTTTCCCAGTAAGACCCAAGATAATGCAGAATTGAAGTATACAATTCCTTTCTTATCAACAGGTTGAGATGACAGAAGCCCTGCAGAAAGTTACAAGGGAAATCAAGACCATGTCGGCGGAGAAATATGATGTTTCGGCACAAGGTGAGTCAGTTACCTCAAGCAGCTTACCCATTAGCAGAAGATTAATGAATATGTAAACACAGGTGCAGTGAACTCTGGCGGTGTGTTTAGTTGTGTTCCAGCTGCGTCAGAAACTGGAGAACCTTCAAATGTCAGGCCTTCCAGAAAGCTTCCGTGTACCCTATGACCCTGGCCTGAGGGCTGGAGCTCTGGTGGTAAGACATCCTCTTATTGTCCGGCCTGACCCCTTTCCCCTCGAACCTGTCTACCCTTCTACCAATTGTTCCTTGTAGCCTCCATTGTTAATAATAATGATAATGTGTTACATTTGTTGTAAAGTGCCTTTCATTATAAACATGTGTAATCTTAATGTTCAATAAATGAAAAACAAATAGCACAAGTAAAAATTGTAAAACTCAGGAAACCAGACTTCCCTGAAATTAAAGACGGTTCGAAATCCTGATTGAAAATTCTAAAGGATTTTATAACTAAGGATTTAAGAATATTAATAAATATGGACAGTTGGACACCATGTAATAACATGTGTAATCGTATACTAAGTGCTCCATTCTCTGTTTGCCTGTAAACATGGGTTTGTCTCGGTTCAGATAGAGCAGTGTAAGGTGATGGCCTCGAAGAAGAAACCGCTTTGGCTGCAGTTTAAACGGGCCGACCCCACCACACGGTCGAGTGACACCATTGGGATCATTTTTAAAGATGGAGATGACCTCAGACAGGACATGCTTATACTACAGGTTTGTGGGCTTCTCAATGTGTTGGGCAAAATGTTTTTAAATGTTGGCACAAAATGATGACTGTTCTCTTACTTTAGATCCTGCTGATCATGGAGTCTATATGGGAGGAAGAGTCTTTGGATCTGTCTCTATTGCCCTACGGTTGTATTTCTACTGGGAATAAAATAGGTATGCAACTAGAGTTGACAGTGTCATTGCAGCGTTCTTGTACATAATCATTTCTATTTATAATATTTTTTATGTATTATATGCAATACATTTTTGGGAGCATTTCATGCTTGATAAAGTGTGAAAAAATAGAGGAGAGAACTTGCTAAAACACCAGGCCGGATTCAAATCCACGCATCAGGATTATGTGTGGATGGGAGCCAGTAGCATAGAGCTCTAGACCTCCATAGGATATGCCGTGCAGAAAATTTTATGAGAATGTTTCTCAAAGAGTTAGGTCAATTCAATTTCAAAAACAGAATTCCAATTCTATTTCTATTCCTAAATGTTCCTCTTTGAAAAGCCTTTGAAAAGAACCGGAATTTTAGTGCACTTCCTGAATTGACTGGAGCTGGAATGGAATTCACTCCAGCCCTGCTCTCTCACACACTTTTTTCTCCATCTCTCACTCTCATGTGCACACACACATTCACTAGGGATGATTGAGATAGTGAAGGATGCCACCACCATTGCCAACATTCAGCAGAGTGTTGTGGGAAGCACAGGAGCGTTCAAGGATGAGATCCTCAACCAATGGCTCCAGGACAAGTGCGTTAATGAGGAGAAGGTACACCCTTATGGACTCATGCAGGGTTCTGCGTTGTTTCTCCTCGCTTCAGAGGATATAACAACGTCAAAGTGGCGGAAGGAACCCCCCCGCACTGCACTTCCTGTTACCCAGAGCTTTGTCTGTGGTGCTATTCATTCAGCTTTAGACTGTGTGGGCAGACGCGTCTGCAAATTTCACCTCTGCTAGGTTTATTTTTAAAATAAGACATTTTGTGATCACAGTACCCCCATACATCAGTCACCATAGTATTGGGTGAATACCATGGATGCTAATCAAGCTCTGGTAAACACGCAGCTGCAGATGAAACACATTCAGATAGTCAAATGTTTGTTTGTGTATGCTTTGCCTCACTGTGTTTACTCCTTTAATAGCTATGAAAACGAGGGCCAGGCTTTATAAAATTGGTTGAATAAAATGGCAGCTCACAAATGCTCTTCATGTCTTGATCACTTCCGCTCTCTCTGTCTCTTTCTCCCTCTCTCCCTCTCAACCCCATCTACACGTCATCACTCATTTCTTCCTTTGTCCTCTCTGCCCTCCCTCTCTCTCCTCCCTCTTTCTTTCCTGTAGTTCCAGCAGGCGGTGGAGAGGTTTGTGTTTTCCTGTGGAGGGTATTGTGTTGCCACCTACGTGCTGGGGGTAGGAGACCGCCACAACGACAACATAATGATCACTGAATCTGGTACCAGACATCTGGCTCATCTCTCTTCAGCCCAATATGTGATATACTACTTAGATTTAAGTGGTTGCCAAACCAATAGAAATACAAGTCTACAAAATTAAACATGTGTGGTTGAACTCACAGAGAGTGAGTGTTTTTTTTGGTTTTGTTGATTTGAATATATAGGGATTTGTCTTAAATGTGGTGGCGGATGGTTCATCTAAACTGTGAACCCTCGATATTTCTGCCCACAGGTAACCTGTTCCACATTGATTTTGGACACATACTAGGGAACTACAAAAGTTTCCTAGGTATCAGCAAGGAGAGAGTGCCCTTTGTCCTCACCCCAGACTTCCTCTACGTCATGGGCACGTCAGGGAAGAAGAGCAGCCCGCACTTCCTGAAGTTCCAGGTACTTGACGCGGGTTAACTCACTGCCAGTAGAAACTTTAATAAACGCTATGTATGTTATTTTGTAATAACGTACATACTGCAGGTGTTGATCTGATGTGAGGAGTGTGGATTTATGTTCATATCCCTTGCCTCCCTCAGGATGTGTGTGTGCGGGCCTACCTTGCTCTCCGGCACCACACCAACCTGCTCATCATCCTGTTCTCCATGATGCTGATGACGGGCATGCCCCAGCTCACCAGTAAAGAAGACATTGAGTACATCCGCGAGGCACTGACTGTGGGCCGCCCGGAGGAGGAAGCACAGCGCCACCTCTTGGACCAGATAGAGATCTGCAGGGACAAGGGCTGGACCGTCCAGTTTAACTGGTTCCTACACCTGGTGCTGGGCATCAAGCAGGGTGTAGAGAAGCGCTCTGCTTAGGGGCATCTGTCTTATCCCAGTGTGGGCGTTGGCAAGAATGTCTGGTCCAAAAATGTTAGGTCCTGTATTGCTCAGTTGGTAGAGCAGAGTGCTTTGCATCAACGGGGTTTTGGGTTTGATTTCTGTGGGGGTGTGTATTAAAATGACTTACTACTGTCATTACATTACTGTATTTGGTAGAAAATGATGTAAATGTTTCAAAATGGGACTGAACAATTTTGAAACCCGTTTTTTGTAAAATAACTATGTTGAAGGACTTTTAAAATAACTGATAAATATGTGGATGTAAAGTTTGGTAAAGTAATGATGTAACCAACTTCGATGCATTACCCATTGACCAAACCATTGACTGTATCCTGTACCGGCCTTGGTTTTGGACTTCACAGATCAAAGCCTGGCCTTGCCATTATTTGTATGAGTTATAAATATATATCGAATAATGTTTGCTACCTAATACATTGAATTAAATTGTATCTTCTGTTCTAAAACAAGATTTGCATGACTCATTATGTACCTCAATCAACACTTGTCAGCTAGTAATCAATCTTGCCTTTAATGAGTTAAATCAAAGCTAGAAAATATAGTTTGCTTTTGGGCCGATGGTACACTGCGACTGCAATCAAATACACCCTTTTCAACTATACCTACTAGAGTTGAGGAAACTCTGCCATCGTAAATGAGATCTTAAACCAGGTATGTTGGTGAGGGGTACTACACATTTCTCCAGATATATACAGATGGGTCGAAGGATCCAGAGAGTGGAAGGGTTGGTGTGGGGGTGCATGTGCCGGAATTTAATGTACAGTTGGCTCAGAGAATGACAGACCAGGTGTCTGTATATACGGCAGAGATGGTGGCGATGATTCTTGGGTTGAGGTGGGTGGAAGAGGTGAGACCCTTGAGAGTGGTGGTGTGTTCCGACTCATCAGTGGTGTTAGGCAGCTTACAGACTGGAAGGTCGGACAGAGGTGACTTGTTGGTGGAGATGATGGTGCTGTTGTTGGGATTGGAGAGGATGGGTGTGGTGGTTCGGTTCTGCTGGGTACCGGCTCATGTTGGTGCGGAGGGTAACGAAGGGGCTGAAAGGTTGGCTAGGAGTGCGTGTAGGGAGGAGGGGTTGGGTGCACAGGTACCGTTAGGACGGGGGGAAATTAAAACGTTGATAAAGGGGGTAGGTGCTGACTGTTGGCAGAGGAAGTGGGATGGTAGCAGGAAGGGGAGAGGGTATTATGGCGTGCAGCGGAAAGTGAGGGTCGAGGTGAAGAATATGGGGTGTAGGAAAGAAGAGGTGATGTGGTGTCGACTACGGTTAGGGCATACAGGACTAAACGCGTCATTGAAGGTGATAGGTAAGCATGAAACAGGGCTGTGTGATGGGTGTCGAGTGGAGGAAACAGTTGAACATGTGTTGACGTATTGTGAGCATTATGATGTTGAGAGGGAAAGGTTGTATGAGAAGGTTAGAGGGGAGGGCAGGAAGTGGGATGTAGAGGGGTTGCTGGGGGTGGGAAGGGGAGTGGAGTGGTGGCTAAGGCTGTATGTCGATTTCTCAGGGCTACAGGTCTGAGCGGGAGGATACAGGAAAGGCAGGCCGTGAGCGGCCTCACACTCCGGTATGGTAGGTGGCGGTATATGCACCTTCAATGGATGCGACCAGCCATTAATTTAAGAGAAGAAGAAGAAGAAGAAGAAGAAGAAGAAGAAGAAGAAGAAGCGATCTTAAACCAGAGACAAGTGAGTGTATTACCTCCCATCACTAGAGGGCGATATGTTGCTTCTGAACGCTGTGAGTGACCAAAATAATAAGAGGAAAAGGTATCTAGGTAACCCGACGAAGCTTTTCCACACACGAAGGGTTTGTTCTTGTAAATACTCGGTCTTTTTGGTGTTTTATCTTATCTTAATCGGATTTTGTGTATTGAATCTTGTGGAAACCTTAAGACAGTCGTTCACTTTCTATTGAAAAGCAATGGCTCGTCTAGCTAACGCAGTTAGCCAGTGAATCCGAGGCCACCTAAACATATTTGAGCGAAGCAAATTGTTGTTTTGTCTGTCACTGTGCTCTGATACGAAAGGGTAGCCTTTCTCAATCTCAGGTATAGGAATGCAAATGCAGCCTGAGTGTCTGCGGCTGGACTCCGTACTGCAGACAGTGAGTGTCCTGGAGGCAGTTGTCCAAAGAAGCTTTGGTCCTGATGGAGGACAGGTACTGTTCACACGAGACACTGGACAGACACTTCTGACACGCCACGGAACACGCATCCTCACTGCTCTGCGGCTGGACCACCCGCTGGTCAGGTACACAAACACACATACACAGACATGCTCTTAGTGTTTACCATCCAGGCGGCAAATAGTGATATCTTAATTTTGTGTGTGTGTGTGTGTGTGTGTGTGTGTGTGTGTGTGTGTGTGTGTGTGTGTGTGTAGGATGGTGGTGGAGTGTGTGCGAAAACACAGCGCTGTGACAGGAGACGGCTCCAAGACATTCATCCTGCTGCTAGCCTCATTACTCCGGGAGATTCGGAAACACACCGGAAAGGCACCCGAAAATGTTGCTGGGGCCAAGTGGTTGGCTGAAGCTTTATTGGCCTTTGGATTGGATGAGCTCAGTGATGTCATCTCTGTTGGAGTGGCTTCACACAGCACGTACCTTTCAGACACATGCAACCCAACACATACAGACACACACACCGTAGTAAAAACAGACACATGTACTCTGCGGCGCCTGCTTGGTGCATTCCTTCACACCCGAATCAGCCCTACTCACGTTGAAGTCATCAGTCAGCTGACCTGTGAGCTGCTCTGCCATTGGAGTTTCCAGGGTAACTTTGTTAATGAATACTTTCCCTCGCTGCACACAGCAGTGTCGGGCTTCCCTACTGGCTGTTCCCGTCTGATGGAGGGCCAGGTGATACATGCAGATTTCTCTACACCCCTTCCAGTCCACGACCGTGGACAAATCAAAGCCCTCGCAGTCACGGAACACCTGGAACCCAGCCCGCTCATTGGTGGAGCTGTGCTGGAGCTAGGTGGCACCAGTGGAGGAATGGAAAGTGTGTGCATGAGGTCAGGGCGGCGGTTAGATAGTGTGTGTACTGTCCTGCACCAACTGGGTGTGTCCCTGCTCCTGTCCTCCGTAACGCAGTCCGAGGCCACGCTGGCCGCAGCAAGGAGAAACGGGGTGGGTGTTTTGGAATGTGTTCCCGAAGAAGACCTCAGCCTCTTCTATCTGCTCAGCGGGTCCCAGCCCATCACAGACTGGGCCACGATCAGGCAAGAGGATGTTGCCACTGTTACCTTCTGCCAGTCGCTGGTCCTGGGTGCTCGAAGGTATGAAAAGTAATGTTGCCATCGACAACGTTCTGTAAATCTGTTTGAATTAAAGACCATTCTTTTAGTCTTTCTTGCCATGATTGATGTTGTTTGCTTGCTGTGCTCTACTCCTTTTTCAAATGATGGCGTTGATAACATAGAAAGGCTTTGTCAATATGTTTTGTACAGTCCTATATGGCTCATAATGTTAAACACTTGTATGACAAATGATCAAAGAGATTACTCCTAACCAGAACCTTAACCACAAAAAACTAACTTTAAATCTTAACTCCTAAGATAAAAATAGCCTTTTACTCTTTGGGGGCAGATTAAATGTTCCTTGTTTTGCTATGCTTTGTCGATTTTTGGTCCCAAGCAAAACCTAAACGCACACACACACACACACACACACACACACACACACACACACACACACACAAACACATGCATACACACACTCACTCTACACTAACTGCTGTTTTCTCTCTCAGGTTTGTGCATTTGGGGTTTCCCAAGGCAGAGGGCAGGGTTCAACCACACAGTCTGGTGGTGTGTGGACTGACAGAAGGCCAGACCGAGCAGAGTGTGGATGCCATACGAGATGCTCTGCTCATGCTGCACATTGCCTGGCAGCCCACACACAGAACCCCAGCTACAGATGAAACCTCTCACACAGACAGACAAACAGACGCGTCTACCGACACATGCACAGACCAGGTAGGACCTGGTTGTGTCATTTCCATCGGCGGGACCTTTGAGTTCCTCTTACACCATGCCCTCCTGCTGTTCCCACACGCAAACACACACACTCGGTCACACTCGGACACCCCTGATGTCTCGAGGATGCTAGCAGAGGCCCTACTGAGCGTGCCCAGACGGATCTACTCCCACAGTTCTCGGCGGTACCTGGCAGCTCACTCGCAAGCTCTCAGCAGCATACGTAGCCACTTCACGTCTCTCAACCAGCTGGAGATGACTGCTGTTCTGGCAGCTGGTGGTTCTAATGGGGTCCCGGGGGAGGCAGGGTCAGGATCTGGGTCTGTCGTTGTGAAAGAGGTGTTGGTTGGATGTAGCTCTGGCTGTAGTTTAGGGGTGGAGTCAGTCTCCTGCAAGTACCAACTCATTCTGGCAGTTCTTCAGTGTCTCCGGAGTGTACTGTGTGTGGACACTGTACTGCACACTGCCTCTCACAAAATCTTACCTACAAGTCTGACAACGGATGATGACGACTCATGAGGACATACTTGAATTACAACTTGTTTTTATTTTTCTTTTCCTCCAAATGTTTTGTAGTCAGCTCTTTTTTAAAAGTATTATGTAGAAGATATTTGTATGCAAATTGGTATGTTAATACATTAATAAAAAAATTAAGAATGCGTATGCTACTATGAAAGAGTATTATATTGTTGTATTGAGTGAACAGACTGTCTCCTTTATCACCTCTTTCCTCAGCTCCATTACTGAGGAAGTAATGCCCAATCCTAATTTTTATCTAGTTTCCCATTCATTAACCTCATATTAAGTCAGTTACTACTTTTAAGTACAAATTAAAAAATAATCTATGTGAAAGATAGGTTCCCACAGAACCCTTATTTTAAAATACAAGTGTTATTGCTAGACTTTCAATATGAATGAACAAATATTGGGAAAATATACTGACAGAATTTTGAGAATTGTGAAACTATCTTTTGAAGAGTGGTGACAAATCTAACCTGTATGTTTCTATGGTACTGCGTGCGCAATCTGAAGATGGACGGTTGTCTTGGATACGTGGGTCACATGGGGGGGTTAACAGGAGCCGACTGCAAAATGATGCTTGCTACATTTTTCTGCCATTTTCGTTCAGTAGCTAACTATTACATCAAAGGGCGGTGATGTAGCTAGCTAGCTAGCTATAGTTGCATTAACGGGAATTAAGAATGGATTCAACGTTAGCCACGTTTGTAGCAAAACGTAGCTGTGTTTGTGGAATTTTGTTTTACTCAATCCCCTTGAAGTATCCTTGAAGTGAGCTGTCAACCTTACAAGCCTGAACTGGAATACTAACATTTTTAGCAAGGTACTACTGTACTGTGTACCGGTATATTTTATTTTCAGAAAATAGCAACCGGCAGCATTTGCCTAACTCTTCAAAGACTCACTGACTAGAAATGAGTATTGAAATCCCAGACGGACTGACGGAGCTGTTGCAAAGCTTTACTGTGGAAGTGTTGAGGAATCAGCCTGGAGACCTTGTGGAGTTTGCCTTGCAGTATTTTATTCAACTGAAGGAAAATCAGGCAGTAACCGCTTTTGACTATGGCAATTCCCGAAATTCTGCAATCGCCGGTCGACCTAGTAATGGTAGTGGAAGAGCTGTCAACTTTGTGGAGGAGGCAATGCAAATCGATTCGGAAAATGAAGATGACGATGAGGAATTCGTAGGTAGCTGGCTACGTTATCTCCACTGTTCAAGCCAATGCTAATAATATCACTACTATGAGTATGACTGGTGGCTGATGATGCCTGCTAGGCTGATGTGATGATGAGATAGCCCAATCAATACGCTAGACCATTTCGCAAAACGTAGCTTTTAAGCCCCTCTAATTGACCATCAATGGGAAAGTAGTCAGATGCGAGGCCAAGAGAATGGATCCGATCTAGAGGAATTATGTACCATCTCAAAACCTTGAGTAACCCCATTCATTGTTTACTTTGGCCAGTGGCAGTGGAAGGAAATATTCTGTCAGTACTAGCTGTCGAAAATACAGATGGCTACTTTGACATGTGAGCTCTAGTGCTGCCAAGCCAATCCGGTTACATGAAGGTTATTGTACAGTACAGTAAACTACTATACACCTAGCTAATCTTCATTTTCCGTTTTATTAGCTCCAGTGATCAACAGATTTTTGAGAAGATCTTCAGGTAAGTTTTTATATTTCATGTCATGTATCCTCGGTAGCGTACATTATAACCTAGAAATTCCGGTTTGGTTGTCCTTTTTATAAACAAAAAAACACCAACTACTTTTTCCAGTGCTTTCTACAGTGACAGGAAATGACATCAGAAAAAGTGTGCATTTGCAGATATGATGGGAATCATGTTATCTCTTCGGCTGGAACTATTGGTTGATTCAGAGAAGTCAACTGCTGCTGTCACCACTGACAGATATGAATCATGGTAGCCTATTTTGGGGAAGAGATCAAGTATTCAGCCCATAGGATGCAGAAAAATTGAGTGAACTATTTACAGAAAATACATACAAAGTATACATATAATGAAGGTAGGAGCATTTCAGACGATTATGTATACAAGGCTTTTTCAGTCAGCGTAGTATGTAAAAGCACTGTAGCACGTTAATAGATGTCTGCTAGCTAGAGCCTTATGAAGTCTAGACCATGTTCAGATAGCCATGTATCAGAAGCACCAACTACTCATGTATCGGAAGTTGTCTAGGCTATGTTCAGCTTGTTCAACGATGGAGGTATTATTGGCTCAATTGTTTGCTGTGTGAAATGGATTACACTGCAATGCAGTGAAGATTATGTGACTGCCTGGGTCTGGTGTGGTTGAAAGCACTTTTGGAATCCTGAGTTGTTTGTCTCAGATGGCCATGTTTAATGACTCCTGTTCCCCTCCGCAGTTTGTGCTGAAGCAATCAACCCCGATGAAGAAGAGGAGGACAAAGATCCTAGGGTAAGAGCGCGTAACCTTCATCACTGTTGGCTTGGCCTCTTAACCCTCCAGATTGTTAATGACATGACAATGACACTGGACTAACTTCAAACCGTTGAGGTAAAGCGGCAGGGAATTGCTTCCTGAAACAAATAAACATTTCAGCATTACCAGTCAGTCTCAGGGTGCCACAGGAGTCTAGATGACTGCCTGCACCTCACCATTGAATCTCATACCATAGCTTTAAAAATACAGTGTCATCATGGCTCGTCTGTAATCTCTTCCAGGTCACCCATCCTAAATCGGATGAGCAAAGGCACAGGCTACAGGAGGCATGCAAAGACATTCTGCTGTTCAAAAACCTAGACCCGGTAAAGCAAGGCAGGGTGGAAAGATTATGCTAAGAAAAAGATAATATACACAAGTCTACGGATGTAGCTGGGTGCTGAGAGAAAAACTTTCAGTTTTTATGTCAACAGGAGCAGATGTCCCAGGTACTGGATGCCATGTTTGAGAAGCCAGTGACAGCTGGAGAACACATCATAGACCAGGATGATGACGGGGACAACTTCTATGTTATTGAAAGGTAAAACTTCAGATTCATCCACACACTTAACAACCTAAAGTATCTACACAGAGTTTTTTCATATCCCATTTATGTAGGGCTTGAAACTAACAAGCGGTGTCAGAAAAAATCAAAGTCAAAGTACTTGGGACCGTTCCAGATGTTGGACCATAGGGGTCAAAATCATTCCATGAAGCGTCGAGGGTGTGGGTTTTCGATCTTCCTTTACATTTTTTTAGAGGAACAATGGAAAACATTTGTTCTCATTTGTTGGTTGCAAAAATTCTACACAGTTCACTCAATTTCTGTCTAAGAAAACAAGCACCGAATAGTGTAGGGCAGTGGTATTCAACACTTACCCTTCTGTTCTACCTCATCATCCTTTGCACTCTCCTGGTGTCCCAAGTCTAAATCAGTCCCTGTACAGAAGGTTGCAAGGAACAGATTGAGTGGAAATGGCTCTGAGGTCCAGAGTTAAATTTGAGGGATGTAGGGGATCATTGTGCAGCATCTAAATATAATTAAATTAAAAAACATTGTTTTAACAGCTGGTTAACCAAGTGAAAGGGAAACTCACTAACGCAAGTTACTTACAAAGGGTGAGTTGGTTTGGATGTAAACTGTTGTTGCTGTAATTCATCAAACGTCCAATATCTTCTTTAAAAAACACATCTGTGACTGCCAATGATGGTCCTGAAGTCCTTTTTTTTCACAGCAATTTGATGGTCTCCCAAAAAATTTGGGAACTACTGTTTTAGTGTTTATTATTTTTGCACAGACAGGTTACATTTCTGATTTCCCAAAATAAAAATAAAAGATTACTATATTTCATTAATGTATCATTATATTGTGGCCCTTTTGTACCAGCGGGACATTTGACATCCTGATGAAAGCAGACGGATTGGACCGCGTGGTTGGTTCCTATAACCACCAGGGCAGTTTTGGCGAACTGGCCCTGATGTACAACACCCCCCGGGCCGCCACCATCATCGCTACCTCTGGAGGAGCACTCTGGTGCATGGTAGGATTCATGAACTCTATGCCTGCTTACAGTTGATAATACTTCAAAAAATGACTCATATCATTCCACCCACCTGAGCTCTTTGGCCAGACATGATATATCACAACCCTAAACCTGCCCTCAAACCCAGTGCGACTGCTGTCAACCCGCACTCTGTCAAACTGTACAATGTGGCGTACTGCTATGAGCCCTGATAGCTTTACTGTTTATGTATCCCAGGACCGACTGACATTCAGGAGGATCATAGTGAGGAACAATTACCAGAAGAGGGAGACCTACGAGGCATTCATCAAGTCGCTGCCTCTGCTAACCTCCCTAGAGGTGAGAACGTCATCTCAATTATGACCTGGAACATCTGACAGTGGTCGTCCTTTATGGCTCAGTTTGTTCATTTTTTATTTCTTACATTTTACCAGGTTAGTTGTCTGGGAGCACATTTTCGTTGACATCAACGACCTGGGGAATATTCATAGGGGGAGGGGATAAATGAGCCCGTAGGAAGCAGGGCCGGATTGCAAATTTTCTCAGAGTTCTCGTAAAGCTAGACTGCTGGGTTTGAGTCCCGCGACCACCTAAACGTCAGAATTATGCACTTAAAAACACAATAGCACTGGGGTCTGTAATTGGCGCATAGGTAAAGTTAATGTATCGCGGTTGGCTGGATCATTTTGAGACCAGAGTTCTTAAGTAAAATAATCTTGAGTTTAGGTATTCAGAAGACTGGGGCAGGGTTTCCTCTTAGCAAGGGGTGTATAGACAGTCTGTAGGCACCATATATTACAAGCATTCATAACAATAATACAAACATGTTTACCTCCATATATAAAGCACTGTCAAAAGATTAATCGAAATTTACATTTGATTCAATTAGCATTCTTATCTAGAGCAACTTATAATAGCGAGTGCATACATGATTTCTTCCTTTCACTACTGGTCTTCTGAGCAACACGCGACCTCATTAAACCATTAACCGTGACAGCCCCAGTTCTGGGTCTCAGCGCTCCTGTCTGATTGTGGCAGGTCTCTGAAAGGATGTGCGTGGTGGACGTCCTATCCTCCAAGTCCTACGTTGACGGCGAACAGATTATAGCACAGGCAAGTCTCTCTCACGTTCCCCGTGTTTCGGACTCATCTAAAACAGGAAGGGTGCAACACAAAAGGCCTACTAACTTCTGCCGTTCTCACAGGGGGAACTGGCTGACTGTTTCTACATAGTGGAATCCGGTCAGGTTCGCATCACAATGAAGAGGACCAAGGTGAGGTTTCCGGATCCTCAGTTTGTTAGTGAAAACAATATGTCTGTAAAGGGACGATATCTCATGTTGGTAAACGTCTGGTCAGTGTCAATAAATATCTGGTCACTGTTGACAGGTTAAGCAGAAATCACGTCTTAATAAACTTCTGGTCACTGTTGACAGGTTAAGCCGAGATCTCGTCTTAATAAACTTCTGGTCACTGTTGACAGGTTAAGCCGAGATCTCGTCTTAATAAACGTTTGGTCACTGTTGACAGGTTAAGCCGAGATCTCGTCTTAATAAACTTCTGGTCACTGTTGACAGGTTAAGCCGAGATCTCGTCTTAATAAACTTCTAGTCACTGTTGACAGGTTAAGCCGAGATCTCGTCTTAATAAACTTCTGGTCAGAGTTGACAGGTTAAGCCGAGATCTCGTCTTAATAAACTTCTGGTCACTGTTGACAGGTTAAGCCGAGATCTCGTCTTAATAAACTTCTGGTCACTGTTGACAGGTTAAGCCGAGTTCTCGTCTTAATAAACTTCTGGTCAGAGTTGATTGGTTAAGCCGAGTTCTCGTCTTAATAAATGTCTGGTCAGAGTTGAAAGTTAAATGAAGAGGTGAAAACACTATTGCCGAGCAAGTCAACGGTAGTCTGTCCTATGTTAGCTGCTGTATGTACGGTCTGACTGTCCATCCCCCCAGACGAAAAAGGACGAGGGCGAGGAGAGGCAGATTGCCATGTGCGCTAGGGGACAGTACTTTGGAGAGCTGGCACTTGTCACGAACAAACCGCGGGCCGCTTCAGCGTACGCCATCGGAAACGTCAAGTGCTTGGGTAAGTTGCTAACGATCCGGCCTCTAGTCTCAATAGCCTCGTCACACACCATGCAGCTGACGTGGGCGTCGTTGCGTCCGTGTTTTCACCTGTGTGGCCGCGTCGCGTTGTTTGTTCCAGTCATGGACGTGCAGGCGTTTGAGCGTCTGCTGGGGCCCTGCATGGACATCATGAGGAGGAACATCCTCAACTACGAAGAGCAGCTGGCTGCGCTGTTTGGAAGTACGGCTGACATCCCCGACAACACAGCGCGTTGAAACGCCCTGAGCATAAAAAGCTGAGACATTGACTCCTAGACACTCCTGAAGGGACAAATGTTGCTATTTCAGTGTTAGCAGTCAGACTTTTTTAGGTAGAACATTGTTAGTTCACACAACCAACTTAGACTTCATATGAGACAAATCCCATATTATGTATATAGTATTTTGTATGATACATAAACATAGTGGTTTGTGTTAGTGACCTTCAAATTCATCCTGAGCACTATTTCCAATCGGTACACATAAAAAAACACTCTTTTAACAGGTTGTTGAATAGATGATCCAAGTTATGAATTCAGAATTCAACGCTCTTATCATCTGTTGTCCAGCGTTTAACCTTCCCTCACTGAAAAAGGCTTTAAAAAGACATTGCTGTGTTTTGTAACCTGGAAGTGTTACCAGCATATCAATTAATCATGAAGGAATTATGATTTCATCTGGTTTCTTATCTCTGACATGTATCTGTTACTTTTAAAACATTTTAATCTGGACAGTATGTGATATGAAAACAAGACATTTTTCACCACAGGAACTATTAGTGACGTGCTGCTGCTTAAAGCATCTTTCAGTGTTGCTTTTATTTTTGGTCGCCAACTTGTTTATGATAAAATTGAGCAATCGTACTTGAAGATTTTAATAGCTCTTTAGTTCTGAGTAAAGCATTTATAATCTTGTTGGCATTAGTAACCAATTGTTTAAATGCTGTATATTTCTTTGGTCAAATGGGACGTTGACAAAACTTGGTGCTCAGTAGCAAAAAAAGGCAGTGTTTGAAGTCTGTTTCAATACACCCATAACGCATTGTGTTGCTTACTTCAGCATTTACTAGTTACTGTGTTATAAGATGTTAATGAGTTGTCTGAGGATGTTTTTCCAAATAGTTTTTGTTTCAGAGGGTGTTTTGGGACGCAGATTTCAGCTGTTCAGTGGATGATGGAACTACTTGCTGTTGAACTGATTTCCTCACTACTTCCAAACAATGTCTATATACAATGTCTACATAAGGGAAATATCATATAGGATAATTCTGTTAGCATTTTTCATATTGCTACTACTTGTTAGTTTGGAACATAGTTACCTATTACCGTCTTTTAAAAAAGAAACATTTGTTTTTGTAACTTAATGCACTGCTCTTTTTTAAAGCTAAGTACCGTATTTGCCTTTTTTTAACCAGATATTTTGTAAATGTCATTATTTTAACCTGCCAAACAACTGTTAGATTAAAACCTCCAGTGCTAGTAAATCTATTTAAACCAGCTGTGCCATGCAACTGAAATGATTTATCTTGCCTACCTCTGCATATAATTATCTGTTCCAACCACAGGTAACTGTCAACCCTTGTTACTGTTACTATTTTGTGTGTAAATACACACTATTTTGAGTTCAACTGTTTTAACATTTTTAAGGGTTTGGAGTGGCACTTCCTTTGTAGTGTTGCTCCTTTTTTCTGTTAATGTGGTAGAGTACTAATAATTTCTGGAAAAAAATAATATTTAAACTATTTGCTCCATTGCAATACACGTTTTATTGTAAAAATAATGGAAATAATCTGTTATCTTTCATTGGTGAAACATCTGAGCATGTTTACAAACCAATAATATTTTCATTTTATCTGGCCAACTGACAGTCAAAACTTCTGCAAAAGCAGATACGTTATAAAATCTACAGAATTGCACAGCTGTTTGAAGTCGCACTCTTGCATGAGAGATGATGGACATGTTTTACAGCCAATGGGAAGAGCGCAACCTAATATGTGGGCGTATTTACTTAATGGGTAGCCAACTAACTAAAGAGAAGTCGTTGATCGACGTCAAAAGCCACCAGTGATATTTAGAAAAAGAAAAACATTTATCTCCAACTTTTCGTTGATGGCGGCTGTTTTGGTGAGTTGCATAGAAAGTTTATCGGAACTAGAAAGCAATGGGTGTAATTACAATTCAATGAAGAAATAAATAGTAGATCTTCAAGAATAGACCGCATAGTAAAAAGCAAATTTGACAATGTCTGCTTAAATGCGTATGACATGTCTGAAATTGCGTAGCACAGCTAAAATGTCATTGTTGGCGTTTGTTGTGTTCGGTTTCCAACTTGCGCAACACTGCTGCAGTCGTTCATTCTTTCATTTCATTGTATCAAGATATTGACATTTTGTCAAGTTAGTTTTTTTCCTATATTTGTGCATATTGTAGCACACGGTCCAGTACGTGCCGTCGTTGTGCAGAAACATTTAAAATAAGATCTTTTTATTTCGAGGTCGAAACTAGTTCTGTATTTTGACAACAAACCTTGACCAAATTAGGTTGCGTTTGCCAAATCAATGAGCATCACTTATTTCTACATATTTACTTAGTTATAAATGCAATAGAATGTAATATGAAGTGCAGTAGACAGCGTAACTATTCGTGAGATGTATTTTTGATTTGTAACTTGAATGAGTTATCGACCTTTCACAGTATCGAATGAATGAGCTCCAATGCGCATGCGCGATTTCCTGACCATAAACAACGCTTGCATGGGAACAATCACTTGACGCAGATGAGAAAAAATGAAAACCCAAAGGTAGAGAAACGGTATAAAAAGTGGAAGAAAAAAATGTCTTCACAGTGGTCGTTATAATTGTACAGTAGGGTACATTGTTTACACAAATATATTTTAAAAAAGCCAATGTTTTCTTATGTCAGCGGCCTCATTGTTCGCCCCGGCTTTCCATCCTCATCGCACCCCTCCCAATCCTAGTTGCTATACACCAGAAAGAGCATAATACATACAGTTGTATTGCATTTGCAGTCAGTATGTTAATAAAACATTAATGAATGTCTGTCTGTTCAGACAAATGACCTAAAGCGTTATATACCATGGTGTGGGAAGTAAAGACTCCCCAGAGGAGCAGCGGTGGCAGTAGTAGGCCGACCATCACGGAGAGAAGTTTAGAGACAGGAAGGGAACAGGGCTTGAACCTGCTTCAGTGTGATGAAGACTCGCCCTCCTCTCCTGGATGCCACACTAGTGACAGGCACATGGAATATGGTAATAATCTGCTTAATAGTGGTATATGTTAAGTTAGTGTTTATGGTGGTTGTTGATGTGTGTATGAAGTATAAATGTATGCTTTGTAATAATGTACAGTTAATACAAATATTGATAATTTTGCAGATAAAGGGGTGAAAATGTCCTATAGACCATCACGTTTTGCCCATTTTAGTTATTATAGCGCTAAATTTATCTCCTTTGAGGAACCCGGTTAATTGTATTCATTATATGGCTTCATTTTACTCCTTAGATGACCTCCCAGAGCTGCAGGAGGTGGAGGAGGACCTGACAGCCACTGTTGTGTTTGAGGTGGGTACTGGGTTGTCCCACCAGGAGCGAGACCCACACACAAACACCCGCTTGCCGGGACCCCCGGACACACGCTGGCTCACACAGCTAGCGCACATTGCCACAAGCCCCCAGAGTCCCCTTCTAGAAGGCTACGCTCAGGTCGTCAGGTAGGGCAGTCACTGTACCGTGCATACACATACACACACACACGCAGCTTACACTACTTCATAACCCCCCCTTTCTATGTCCCACAGCTCAACACCCATCCACATGGTTGGCTCTAGCAATAACCTTCATTCTTATGCCCGACCTCCTCACACCCAACCTCAGCTGACCTCCAGCAGCCTGTCACCTGGTGGAGGACACATAGAACGCAGCGGGAGAGCCAGGGTGAGACATGTTTTACTCATTTTCGTCCACCAGAGGGCGCCAATGGACCGATGCGCAAATGCACGTAACTCGGTTCTGCCGTTTCACTCTCAAGTGTCTCATATCTTTCTCTTTGAATTGGTTAGTATGGAGCTGGTTGGAGAATATGAGGGAAAGTCAACTAGCTAATTGATCCTGCCTCTGGTCCCGGTCCATTTCACAGGCCAGCAGTGAGTGTGGGTCGGTTGTGTCCGGCCGGTCCTCTATCTCCGATGACGAGGACATGGGTTGGAGCCACTCGTGGCCTCCTACTGCTTGGCACTGTTTCCTCAAAGGTACACACTTCTGAAATCCCAGCAAAGTTGTTACATTGGCAGGTTGTATATTAGGTGTATTATTTCTGCAAGCCTGCAGAAAAAGTTGTGGGCCAGATTCAAACCCACCACTTATCAGTACATGTTCTGCCTGGCCTTCCTAGAACACAGCATGCAATATTTTCAGACAAACCTCAGATGACTGTAATGTCCGTTGTATAGTTGAAGATATCTTTCCTATTCTCACTTCCGCTTGCTGCACACACCAAGCCTTGCCACCTGTCTCTTTAAAAGAGCAGGTCCCCATCCTCACTGTTAGGTTGACTAAATGTTTCTGTTAGTTTCAGTTCAGTCAAAAAATTGTTCCGTACAAGAATGATGCCCCTTGCCACATTGTTTTTCAGTTGGTCATTTCATTAAAGTGATTCCAAAAGTTCACCCAACATTTTTTATCTACCCAAAATTGCAATGGATTTTTCTATAGAGATTGTACAGCCATTACCTCCTCATGTATGTCCAAGCAGATGCGGGGTCACACTTGTATCCATTCCACGCACACACCAACCTATAATCCGTTCTTCTGTATTTCCGCAGGCACCCGTCTGCGTTTCCATAAAGGTGCTACCGTGGAGTGGCAGGATGCTGAGGACCTGGAGTCTGAGGATGACTCAGGCGATGAGGCTACATCTCATCCTCCGAAGGTACAACAGCCGCTGTCTAGTCGTGTGTGAATCAGAGTCGTCATACAGTTCTCCTGTCTAAATGCTGTCTGTTAAGTTTGATTGTTTTGTCCTTTATTTTAAAATTTTTTTTAGAGGTCCTGTAATTTTTTACTGTTGAACATGTTTGGATATTACTGTTTTAATTAATAATTTGAAGTCCTCTTGAAACACATTGCGTGTATTGTTATGTAAGTTTTTCAACAAGTGAATAAAATGGAATTGAAGAAACCCCCTGTAGTAGAGTTCATCATTACTAAACTGGTTTGCTCTTTGTGTGTGTGTGCATGTTTTGTCCTCAGGGTTATGGTCTTGATGGCCTGAGGTTGGTGTCCCACACGGAGAGCTGGGAATTTGGCCAATCTGTCCTCAAGCTGACCTTTGACCCCGGTGCCTGTGGGGAGGGACTTCTTTCTGCAGAGTGTCAGCTGGACCACCCGTTCTTTGTCAGAAACAAAGGTAGGATGCGCGTGTTTGTAATTTCTGTGACATTTGTATTATGTATGTATGCATGTATAAGATGTGTGTGTTGTACTTGCTTAAAATGTGTGTGTTCCCGTGGTAGGCTGGTCGTCGTTCTACCCCAGTCTGACAGTGGTGCAGTATGGGATACCGTGCTACGAGGTAACCGTGGGAGATGTGTGTCTGCCTCCTGGACACAGAGATGCCGCCCACACCGATGACTCTGTTGTGTTTGACACATTCAGGAGGTGAACCTCCTTGGTTATGTGGAATGTAATTCATTATCAGTTGGGTCCATTTTGTCTGTAATGCATCTGTGACACCCTGGGTTAGAACCTGGGTTCACACGAGACTGTGTTAAGTGCTGGGCTAAAGTCGAGGCTTTCAAATTTGTGTTTGCTTTGTGACTCTGGTTGGTCTCTCAGCTATGACTTTACTCCACTGGACTCGTCAGCCGTGTACGTTCTGAGCAGTATGGCCAGGCAGCGTAGGACCTCCCAGTCCAGTGGAGGCGCCGTCAGCCCAGACCGTGACAGACGCCGCAGCAGGCCAATCAGAAGCCAGCAGGGCTCAGGAGCAGCCCTGCCCACAAAGTGCAAGCGGCCAATGAATGCATTCATGCTATTCGCCAAGAAGTTCAGGCTGGAGTACACCCAGATGTACCCTGGGAAGGACAATAGGTGTGTGTGTGTGTGTGTTTGTGTGTGTGAAACATCAATATTAGAGTAATCAGTCAAGTGAATGTAACACGTGTGTGTTGCCCTCAGAGCCATCAGTGTAATTCTTGGGGAGAAGTGGAAGAAGATGCGCGGAGAGGAGAGGAGGATGTACACCCTGGAGGCCAAAGCTCTGGCGGAGGAGCAGAAGAGACTCAACCCCGACTGCTGGAAACGCAAGAGAACCAACTCTGTAAGGAGAGGGACACACGCCATCATAGTCTATGGCCTCGTACACTTTCAAAGTTTATTTAGTCACATAACACTACAGCAGCTGTTGCTTTGGGTCTAGTGCAAGACTTCTGTAATAGGGCAGTAGTAAAACAAGGTAACTACTGTAATTGAGCAAGTACTAACAAATGGACAAACACAATTTGAAAATAGTAAAATGTAGTTAACAGGAAATAAGAATCGAACAAGCTTGAAAATGTCCAGTGTTCACAACATACGGTACAGTGGTGCGGATTGAAGTTATGTACGCGTATGTATGAGTGTGTCTGAATGATCGTGTTTGTTTTTTTTATTTTCCCCTCAGAACTGCACATGTTAACATTTACTTCTCCTTTATACTTCCATCTCACTTACAGGGTTCCCAGGGGAACTAGGAGGTGCAGACGCAGAAGAAAGAGATGACAACGGAGAGGAGAACAAAGATAAGGGGACAGGGACACGTATGAAAAAGACTCACTGGTGTGAATACATACACATGCTTTAGAGCCGGCTAGCTTTCCTATAACTTCACAATAATGAGGTGACAGAGTACCGAATCATGTAAGTAAAAATATATACAGTATAATGTATTTTACCAAACCTGCTTGGATGCAATATCTATTTTTGTGCCCTACTAGCTTTCAACCTTTACAAATAATTTTGTAATAATTTTAGGTAAGCTATATTTATACTGACTGCGCTTACCTGTGATATGATATAATATATTTTTTCAAACCAATTTAATGTTAATCCTTTTTATGAATTACATTTATTTTCAGGTCATTTCATACTTTAGCTTGATGGTAATGGAACCCTGTTGAATTGTATAGTAGTGAAGGGAGGTGAATTCCACCAGAAATGAATATAGGGAAATTTAAAACGCCTATTTTTTCTTAACGCCTATTTTTGTTGAACTCTGTGTATTATTGTACAAAAAAACAAAACAAATGTGGGTGGATGGGATATGTTGAACATGACCCTTGCTCTATTCTAAATTCGACATCTACCACCGAGGCACTTATAGTGCAACCTCTGGTCAATTCACACAGACATATAAATACACTGAACAAAATTATAAATGCAACACTTTTGTTTTTGCCTCTTCATCATGAGCTGAACTCAAAGATCTAAGACTTTCTCTATGTACACAAAAGGCCTATTTCTCTCAAATATTGTTCACAAATCTGTCTAAATCTGTGTTAGTGAGAACTTCTCCTTTGCCGAGATAATCCATCCACCTCACAGGTCTGGCACATCAGGATGCTGATCAGACAGCATGAGTATTGCACAGGTGTGCCTTAGGCTGTCCATAGTAAAAGGCCACTCGAAAATGTGCAGTTCCATCACACAGCACAATGCCACAGATGCCACAAGTTTTGAGGGAGCGTGCAATTGGCATGCTGACTGCCGGAATGACCACCAGAGCTGTTGCCCGTGAATTGAATGTTCATTTCTCTACCATAAGCCATCTCCAAAGGTGTTTCAGAGAATTTGGCAGTACATCCAACCGGCCTCACAACCGCAGATCATGTGTAACCACACCAGCCCAGGACCTCCACATCCAGCATCTTCACCTCCAAGATCGTCTGAGACCAGCCACCCGGACTGCTGCAACAATCGGTTTGCATAACCAAAGAATTTCTGCACAAACTGTCAGGAACCGTCTCAGGGAAGCTCATCTGCATGCTCGTCGTCCTCATCGGGGTCTTGACCTGACTGCAGTTCGTCGTCGTAACTGACTTGAGTGGGCAAATGCTCACATTCGATGGCGTCTGGCACTTTGGAGAGGTGTTCTCTTCATGGATGAATCCCGGTTTTCACTGTACAGGGCAGATGGCAGACAGCATGTATGGCGTCGTGTGGGTGAGCGGTTTGCTGATGTCAACATTGTGGATCGAGTGGCCCATGGTGGCGGTGGGGTTATGGTATGGGCAGGCGTGTGTAATGGACAACGAACACAGGTGCATTTTATTGATGGCATTTTGAATGCACAGAGATACCGTGATCCTGAGGCCCATTGTTGTGCCATTCATCCACGACCATCACCTCATGTTGCAGCATGATAATGCACGGCCCCATGTTGCAAGGATCTGTATACAATTCCTGGAAGCTGAAAACATCCCAGTTCTTGCATGGCCAGCATACTCACCGGACATGTCACCCATTGAGCATGTTTGGGATGCTCTGGATTGACGTATACGACAGCGTGTTCCAGGTCCTGCCAATATCCAGCAACTTCGCACAGCCATTGTAGAGGAGTGGACCAAGATTCCACAGGCCAGAATCAACAACCTGATCAACTCTATGCGAAGGAGATGTGTTGCACTGCGTGAGGCAAATGGTGGTCACACCAGATACTGACTGGTTTTCGGACCCCCCCAATACAGTGAAACTGCACATTTTACAGTGGCCTTTTATTGTGGCCAGCCTAAGGCACACCTGTGCAATACTCATGCTGTCTTATCAGCATCTTGATATGCCACACCTGTGAGGTAGATGGATTATCTCAGCAAAGGAGAAGTGCTCACTAACACAGATTTAGACAGATTTGTGAACAATATATGAGAGAAATAGGCATTTTGTGTACATAGAAAAAGTCTTAGATCTTTGAGTTTAGCTCATGATAAATGGGGGCAAAAACAAAAGTGGTGCGTTTATAATTTTGTTCAGTGTATATATATATATATATATATATATATATATATAAACACACACACACACACTGCTTTGTAGCTTTTAGGGGTGTAACGTACACCTAACCCACGGTACGGCACGGATTATGGTTTACGGGTCACGGTTCTGTAGCTACGTTGTCGATATAGCGCAGAAATGTATTGTCAATAGTTACTGAAAATCAGTTTTCCGTTTATTTGGCAAAAGACGCAACACCATTTCAGGAAGAATATATAGGCTAATGCCTGATCAGAGCATTAACTAAAATAAAGTTCAATATGTAAACATGGAACAAATATTGTATTACAGTCATATGGGTACTAGGCCTACCCGTTTGCTGAAATAGTGCTGAAACTATTCTCCAGAGTACGGGCGCATATCTGCGGCCACACCCACTGTTGTAATTGTTTCCGCCCGATTAGGCCGCTGCTAAGGGCAGCTTGACTCATTACCGCCAAGTTAAATAAGAACAAACCGTTCGCGAACACATCACCAGGGTCGACGTGTTTGAGGTGTTGGCTGCCGCGTAGGCTTCTTTCGTCAAGAAGTGGCGACATACAGTTATTGTTTTATCTCTGTCATTGTTGTAGTTTACTGGAATGCCAAAATGCTGCTAAACTGGAGATTTAAATTTAGCTGGAGTAGTTCCTTCACAAGTTCGGCTCACAAAACTGAAAAGCTCCAACTAGTAGCCTATTATAATTTCGATTACGACGTGCTAAAAGGGACCTGTTCAAACAATAGAGCTTAAAAAAATTCTCAGCACAAGTTTTATGAAGAGCTTTTTAACATAGCGTAGCTAGCTGTTTATTTTCAAAATGTTTTCAAATGTATTCATGCGAACCGTAAAGAGCCACACGTACCGTACGGTTATGAATTTGTGTGCCGTTGCAGCCCTAGTGGCTTAGATTTGTTCCATTGTCATACTCAATGCAGCGCTGCAGTGGTGGGTTTTGGGGAGTGAAAAGGAGAATGCAAATTAGAAAATAACCTCATACCAATTTACGGTGATTATGATTTATGGGGCTAATTTCAGGTGTTTAAATTTGTTAGATAACATTGACAACTATTTATTTCGTACAGTCTTTTGCTGTAGCTTATCTAGTGTGCCAATCATTTGGAATTGAACTGTTTCCATACAGTTGTGTGTAGTGTAGCGGTTGGTTGACCTAACTGACCATGTAACTGGCCATATTATAACGCTATATTAGGTCAAGCTTTCTGGGATTGTTTTATTGTAATGATGTTAACCTACAGTAATCTTATAAGTGCACCTCCTGGAAAGTTGTCTTTTTTACATATTTGGACACATGGATATATGAGCTAAATTTCAAACAAATTAATTGATAAATGGAACCAAATTGCAGAAATCACACAAGATGTTGCTTTGAAACCATTTATACATTTAAAATAAACAGAAATTCAATTTCTTTATGCTGCAAAGGTTAGTACACCCCTACCTTTACTGCCACCTAAAATGGCTAACATTAAAATTGGGTGTACTGAAACAGGTAAGTGATTACACAATCATGTAGAGTACAGCCTTCCATAAAGATAAGAAACTTGGTCGTGTTTGTACTTAACCATGTGGGTGTGTGGTAACACATCATGCCAAGATCAAAATATCTAGTAGAGACTCTAAGAAGAAAGATTATTGATTCCTGTGAGTCTGGGAGGGGTTACAAAGCAATTTACAAGAAATTCAAAATACATGATTCCACTGTTCAACGGATCATCTACAAATGGAGAAAATTCCAGACCACTGGCAATCTACATAGGACAGGTCGTCTCACCAAATTCAGCCAACGGTTGGTTGAAAGATGCTCAGTAAAGTCTCTAAGAACCCCAGGGTAACATCTAGGAATCTACAAGCCTCTCTTGCCAGAATCAATGTTGATGTGCATTTATAAGAGACTGCACATATCTGGCCCACATTGGAGGTCAGGAAGGAAGAAGCTTATGCTCTCAAAAAAAATATTGAGACACAATTGAGGTTTGCCAGAAAACACCTGGGAAAAGACCAAAACTACTGGAACAATGTGCCCTGAAAAGATTGAGGAATTGACTGGCTGCAAGCCAGGTGCCATGTTTGGTGAAAATGCAACAGCGTCTCTAAACAAAAGAACCTTCTGCCAGCCATAAAGCAGGGAGGCGGTGGCATTATGGTTTTAGTCTGCTTTTCTGAATTGACTACATGAAGTTATTTCAGCCAAAGGCGGCAACACCAGTTATTGAAGCTATGGGGGCACTTATTTCTTATGCACTAAGAAATTGCATTTCAGTTGCTTTTTATGAATAAATTATTTCAAAGTATTGTCTTTCAGTGTAATTTATAAAAATAGGTTGCCTGTATCTGTCAAGAATGTTTAAGTGCAGGTTACATATCCATATGTCCAAATATATAAAGAAAACAAAAACTTTCCAGGGTGTACTTACTTTTTCACATGGCTACCTATGGAACAAGCATGCATACTTTCACTGCACTTTTAGGTCATGCACTGCATACACTTTATTTACTTGTTTCATCTATATGCAACACAATTTATATAAAGTTCTACTTTCCAATTCAAGTGTGATTTCTGAATCAATCTGTATAATTATGATTGTTTTAATTTCCCAGGGTTTGAGCCAAAACGGGTCCCAAAATAAAGTGTATTATATACTGTAAGTGCTCCATGTCATCAAAACCACTTGCTTTCAGACTTAGACTTTCATGGCTAACCTGGGTATTACAGTAATTCTACTCATAGATTATGCAGAAATAAATAACGTATCACGTATCCAGCCCAAAGTGGGAGGTTTAAAGCACACTTTTCTCTTTATCAATGATGTGAAGGTCCTCCATAAACTCACACACAGAATGCTTTTGTGGTATAGTCTTTAATAAAAGCGTGAGCCTTAAACTGGTCTATGTTTGTCGACACGGCATATGAAGGGAAGTGTGCTCTGAGAAAAACAGTTTTATGTTTGAACAATGTCTTTACTCTTCGGATTTAAAGTTCTGGAAATCTTAGACCTACAGTAGGCCCAACTTGGACACCACTTACTGTCTACACTGTGGATGGCACTCGTTCCTATAGGGAGACTAGTACAACCTAAACATACAAAGCTGTTTTAAGCTTCTTTATTACTACAGCTCTGAAAAATCCAAACACAACCTCTCTTTGTGAGATAAAAAAAGACAAACGATGTGTTCAGAAATATTATATGCATTATCAAACTAAGTTATCAACGCAGTTTGTAAATGGCTAGAAAACCAACTTCATAGTAAAATATAAAATCTAGAAGTATAAATACATTTGGCCTTTTGATAGTGGTCAACTATTATTTACATAAAATTAGATAATATACAATTTCACCTTTTAAAACGTATTATTCTACATGTATAACACCTGTATTTGCAGAAGCCATCCACAAGTTTTTTTTTCAACTGGAAATTTTCAATTTTAAGTAAATTACATACAAATAAGACTTTTCAAAGTATAGATAGTTAAATCAAATGAGCTCAAAAATCTTATCAAACTTTAAGCAAGACATTGGTCACCTTCACTTGTTTTTAAGTACAGAAGATTTGGCATTAGTCACAGGACAGTATCAAAATGGTTTTAAAGTACAACATAAATTACAAAAGGCACAGAATACCAGACCCTTAGTGGCCATTTGTAATGTGTGGTCAAATAAAGTATGTTTCATTTTGATAATTGTATGCATAATCTCATGTATTGATATAACCAGCTAAGTGTATTTTTCACATTGCGCTAGCGCCGGCTAGTTCACGTTGCAACTGATTCGAGGCGTCTGCCGACAACTTGAATACCATGGGAGTTGGGAAATAAGCAAGATCAACCTGATACAAAAAAGGGCAATAAGCGCTCTCTCACTGCCATGTCTGTCTTTCTCAGTGTTGATGTGTGTGTTTTACATGAGGGACTCCAGGCTCTCTGCTGCAGCGTTGGCACTTAGCAGGGGGACGGAACCGTTAGTCTCCGGTGACTGTAGGGCCCTCTGGTCCTCTTGACTGTCCACCAGGCTCAACACAGCTTTGTACAGGAACTGGTACTGCTCCTGGAAGGAGAAGGGGGAGAACGGTGTCATAATGCAGGTGGCTGCGGATCTTGACTGTTTGTTTAGGTGTGTCAGTGAGGGCTGCATCACATTTGCAGTGTTGCTTCGAGTCTGTTTGAGTTTTTCTGTTTTAGTACAGACAAGAAAAATCATGCACTGTGAGAACAATTGGCCGGTCATCTCTTTCACAAGAAGCTTTATCTGATTTGGTGTTTAGTTTAGTGTTAGAATTTGGGTTTGGGTTAGGTTTAGGCATTAAGGGTGAGGTTTAGGAGTGAGGGTTAAGTTTAGGCATAAAGGTTAGGCTATTGCAGTTAGGGTTAGGAGTTAGATAAAATAGTTATAATGGTACTAAATTGACCATCCTCCCCTTGATTGTAAAACAAATGTGTGTGCGGATGTGTGTGTGTTTGTGTAATTACCATGTCGTTAAAGACGCCCGGCCTCATGAGGTTGGTCAATCGTGCCACCTGGTAGACGTCCACAGAGCCCTGCTGCTCCAGCTGATGTGCCAGGGTGGTGAGGGCACAGAATAGCCCTGCTGTCGAACCACCCAGACTGGCACAGACAGGACCAAGGTATTAGGCACCCACTCACAGAAATAACTAAGACAAACGCAGAGTGAACCAAGATCCTTTCAAGGTCTGGAACCCACATACTAATAGAATTAAAATATTTACCTATTTACTGGAACTTTTACCAGTTAAATGTTGACACACGTTTCTGAATATATATTTTTTCAAATCTTAAGGAATGCATTTTACATAAGGCAATATTTAATGAAATATGCATTTATAAAAAATGTCTAGTGAATGTTTTTTCTGTAGTCTACCTGTGTTTACCAAGGTAATATCTTATCTTGGTAAATACAAAAGCCTGTATTTACCAAGACTTCAAAGTTAAGTTCCAAGTAGTTGAGTTTGTCATTTTCTTACCGGTCATGAACAATTGTGGTTCCTTCTCTCCCACTGCGGTTTTCTGCGATGATGTTTAGAAGCTGGAAGGTGCTGCTGATGGTGCTGTCTGGGTTTGGCCAACAGGGTGACACGTACTGACGGACCTCCAGAACATAGTCATCCTGGGGAAAAAAGAGAGACTGTGTTTATTCAGGATGCACCTATATAGTGGCCAGCTGTCGGGATTGGACGTATAATGGCAAAAGTGTAATAATTGGTATCAGCTTACTGCTTTAAAACGGCTGATTATTTCTGGCCGACTGTGTTTTGGTCTGAATCGACATCCAGCTAACTTTCATATGATTGAATTTGATTTTTGTGGAAATCACCAGAAGACAAGAAGTATTCATTTTATTTTATGCAGGAGTACACGGGTAGAGAAATAATAAAACATTTGTGTCAGCCAGATGTGTTCTGTGAATAATGGCTATTGGTATCTGCCAATCATTTTCTCATCAGTGCATCCCCAGTGTTTGTGTCTGTGTGTGTGTTGTTGTTGGAGCTGTGAATGCATGTCCTCACCTGTGTGGCCTCCAGTAAAAAGTCATGAACCACCAATCTCTCCTCGTTTGCCAGGCAGATCTGGTCCTCTCCAGAGAATGAAACGGTGAAACCCTCACAGCTGATTGGCTGGTCCTTCCTGGGCCAGTAGACACATGTCTCCTCTCCCTCGCTCTAATAGGACAAAACAGACAGCGATATAGGTATGAAAGTGGTCTTATGAAGTCACTGCTACACAACAGGGAAGGGGCTTTCTGAGTCTTTTTGGTGAGACAGCTTGTGGCTCTGTTCACCGGAAAGAGCCGGCTAATTTGGCTCCCGAAAGGCTCTTTGTTTAAAATTCTTAAAATATTCCAAGACCAATGAAAAGGAAAAAAATTTGGCTAAAATTATCATAGAGCTTAGAGTGCACATTCAAATAGGTTACTACTTACCTGTCTGAATTATTATAGTCTGATATTATTTTAAACCTGATGTTATTCTTCAGGAAGAATGGACTTTCCACAAAGATGCGCTATTCCCACTATTTAATGTTTCTGCAATTTGTATGTGGAATCTTTAGTGAATGTCTTGGCGACCAATCTAGAAAGAATCATTGTTTGATCAAAGACACCATTCACATTGACATTAACACTTCAAACTCCTGCCTACCGGTGCTGTGTTTGTGTCAGGCAGGGAGACAATGAGCTGCGAGTTGTGGTCCCAGACCATTCTCCAGAAGTCAGACACCGTGGAGGGGATGGGAGACTGGGTGATGATAAACTCCCGGCTTTTGTTGTAACCCTTGTAAAAAAGCACACAGCCCAATAACTAAACATCCCAAAACTGTAGCGACTTGATGAGGTATCTATGCTGTTTGTATCAAGTTGTGTTTCTTCTGTATGTTAGATTTTTTATTTTGTAAGTTAACCAACTAGAGGTTCCAAAATGAACAGCGTCAGACATACCATGATATAGGAAGCGTTGATGTAGTCCGAAACATCTCCCTCTGCCGGACAAGACAGGCAGACCCTGGATCTCTCCACTGCAACGCTCACAACACAGCCATGTCAATCCCGCTGCATGAAATCATGAGTCGATGCCTACCGTATGGCTGCTTATTCTACGGTGGTTCAGGGCTACAGGGCAGCCTGTAGCCTAGTGGTAGCAGCGTCTGTCCAGCTATGAAAGGTTGCTAGATCGAATCCCCCCCCCCGAGCAAGACAGTCAGCCCTAATTATTGCATTGTTGTTAAACAAACGGCTGATTAAAACAAGCAGCCGTTCCTCTGGTTGTGATCCCACACTCTGAGGAAGTCTCAGAGACTCAGGAATATACAAATCAAGTAAATTCAGATTATGAATTTGAAAGCAGAGACACAATAAAGAGGCAGAATAAGGGCACCACCTGATATTTCACAGTTTAGCTAGTTAGCCCTGAACACGCTTCAACTCACCAGGCATGAGAGAAGAAGTCTTGTTCTTGTCGGCGTTTCCTTCTTTAAGGGCAGCGGCGTAGTCAGCTGGTCTGGCTCTTCGTTGACTCACCAGCTAAACACACAACAGCACACATTACTGTCGCCCTGAAATATTACAGCCACATTACATACAAGTTGTATATGCCACTTACTAACTTTGAACCATGAAGTTATAGTTTAGAGATTAGAGGAGTAAATTATGGAGAATGCATTCTCTCCCTCTTCGAGTCTGCCCTACTCTAATAAGGAATTCGGTTAAAGGAGTTAAAGATGGCCAAAATCTTGGTGTCTTGTTTGTGTGTGTTCTGACCTTGAACTGTCTCTCCATTCGCGTCCGGCCAGAGGGCCCGGGAGTCAGCAGGTCCGAAACATAGGAGTGGACTTGGTTGGCGGTCACCAGTGTGTCCCTACTGACAATGGCCTCCACCAGAGCATCATGGATAAATACGTACTGCTCCTAAAAAACAGGGAGACATTTAACACCGGGATGATGCACAGTCACAGAGCTGGGATGGGCACAGTTCCGTTTCACTGTCTAGTTCTTTACTCCTTGCTCCCTTACCACAGGAGTTTACCTATTCAACAGAGCCTTCATTCTTAGGGTCCATAATGAGATGAGGTCTTGGAGTGAAAAGGTATTTGTGAATATAATGGGATGATTAGCCTGTGTGTGTGTGTGTGTGTGTGTGTGTGTGTGTGTGTGTGCGTGCGTGCGTGCGTGCGTGCGTGCGTGCGTGCGTGCGTGCGTGCGTGCGTGCGTCTGTTCTGACCTCTGTCTGAACTAGGAAGTTCCTCTGCGTTCGGACGTGTTTAAGAAAGCCCAAGATGTTGACAGTGCCTTGGTCCTGGATCTGCTGCAGCATACTGTCCAGAACGATGTAAGTCCCCGTCCTCCCTACACCAGCACTACACACACACACACACACACACACCATTTTCAGGAACATATTTCCAGAATGAAAATACATTTCTTCTGCCTCAGTATTCTGTCCCTGACCTGGGCCAGAGATATTCAGCTACATCCCAGGCTATATTTTCTGAATGTCGCTATACCTCAAAGAATGCTATTGTCTTATATTCTTCTTGACTGGATTTCTATTAATGTTTTAGGTTGTTTTTAACAACCATGTTCACAATGGCTAGTTCTTGGGCCTCAGGAACCATGCATGATCTACCATCAACTGGTGTCTCTCAAGTTTACAAAAACAAGAAAAGGTGTATGGCTGCCATATTCATGTAGATACATTTGATAGAATGGATACAAGTCTCCAGTTCATGCACTTTTCTTATTCTGTCGTAGTTGTGCTAACGCATTGACATTCAGAGTACAAAAAACAGTGTTGTCAGCAAAGTAGTCAGATGGGTTTGCAGCAAGTTACCTATTGCTATTCCCTGGTTGTAACTAACCCTTTCCCCTCCTACCCCCATACGGCCAGCCCACCTGCAGTGTACGAGGACAGGCCCCATGTCCTGAGTTCTGGCCTGGGAAGAGGCCCGTACGAAGGACAGGACCGGCAGGGTGTATTCGGGCACTCCCATGTCTGGCCACTGGGTGTAGTGGTACTGGACCACTGTCCTCTCAGCACAGTGCCCTCTCTGGGAAGCCTGCAGGTACAAAACAAGGTCAAAAACAATAGAAGTTCAGTTTACATTCAGCGATTCATCTTTAAGAGATTGTGTGTTGTGTGTGTGTGTGTGTGTGTGTGTGTGTGTGTGTGTGTGTGTGTGTGTGTGTGTG
>JACXGI010007953.1:0-35248 GCA_016801175.1 Esox masquinongy
TGTGTAGCCTACAGAACTAGACTGAGAGACCATTTAAAGGCCTTTGCAGGTGTTTTGAGTTAATTAGCTGATTAGAGTGTGGCAGCAGGTGTCTTCAATATTGAACCTTTTCACAATATTCTAATTTTCTGAGATACTGAATTTGGGGTTTTCATTAGTTGTCAGTTATAATCATCAAAATTAAAAGGAATAAACACTTGAAATATATCAGTCTGTGTGGAATGAATGTAAACATTATACAAGTTTCACTTTTTGAATGGAATTACTGAAATAAATCAACTTTTTGATGATATTCTAATTATATGACCAGCACCTATACACCTTTCATTGACTTCTCTCTCCTTTTGTTGTCTCTCATCTCTACTGGCAACTCACTTCTCTCTTCGCTTTCATTCCACTCCATCCCTTCTTACTGTGAAGCTGGTTCCGGAATGTTGCCGTACGTTCTCCCATGAGTGCTCAGTACGGGAAGAAGATGGGAATCGCTGCTTATACTTCAACGTTCACACTCAGGGGGCATTGGGGGGGCACCACCAACCTCCCCTCAAACGGCTTGAGAGCCCACCTAGGCCCCAGAGGGGAAGCAGCACCATTCAAGACACTTTAAATGATGCCTGACTTGATTAAAATAAGACAACATGGAATGTATCAAGTGGGCATTTAAATAAATAAATAAAGGTTTCAGAGATTTATTCAGGCTGAAAAGATCAGAACTTGCGGACACAGCGGTGTACTGCTGAGAAACGCCTTGAAAAGGTGGTTGCTGGGTAAAATGTGTGTAGGATAAAAAGATTGATCGTTGTAATGGCTTCTTGCATTTGGCCGGTTGTCTTGTAAAACACTTCCACTTGTTGAGATGTTCCAATGTCTTTAAGTGACAATTTCAACTGTTTCAAGAGGATGAGTAAGCCATTTTAAGTTTATTTAATTTGTTAGTCAGTACTCGTGTTTTACTAATCTTCCTACAAATAATGTTAGTTTTAGTGCTATAGCCACTAGCCATGTTATCTAAACACTACAACATGTGTCTAGTTATTACACAGTAGGGAGGTATTTAGATTTTGAACTGTAGTACTGAAGATCCTTGAAGCTGATACAATACCCACACGACAATGACAAAGAACGACAATGTGTGTCTGTGTGTGGCGTGTGTGTGTGTGCACTTTGGAAGAGGGAGGGGGAGATAACACTTCACAGTCAAGTCTCACACCTCTAATAGAACACACCTATACATCAGAGTCCCAGGACAAGGAACACACACGCGCACGCACACCTCATTACACAGGAATGCAAGAGACAACATTATTGCGTCACCGTTCTCATCTAAATAAAACCCAAGACCTCCCTGAGCTGATACTATGAGGAACACACAAGGCTCCTGTTTAATCATCTCTCCATCCACGATGAGGCGGGAGGATATTTACACACGCTGAAAATAAATGTCTAATTGGCCTTACAGCCGGTCCCAAAGGACTCCCTGTTCCCTACCGTTGGCAAAGCACTCCCTGTTCTCTACCGTTGGCAGTGAACATTTCAGTTAAGGACTTAAACCATGAACCCACTCAAATATACCTTGGAAATCCCACTGACGAAGCCGTCCAAAGGTTATGATCTGTATGGCTCGGTCGGTTCACACGTCGTCAAATGTACATTTGTGTTCAGCAGTTCATTGGCTGAGACCAGTGGGCGATAAGGACGTGGGACAGAGAAAGCTATTCAACAACGACCACCGCGATAAGGACGTGGGACAGAGAAAGCTATTCAACAACGACCACCGCGATAAGGACGTGGGACAGAGAAAGCTATTCAACAACGACCACCGCGATAAGGACGTGGGACAGAGAAAGCTATTCACCAACGACCACCGCGATAAGGACGTGGGACAGAGAAAGCTATTCAACAACGACCACCGCTCTAAGAGAGTACATTTCTCCATACGTTCCCTTGATTCCTCACCTAGTCTTACCAGGTACCTTCCTCCAACATGGTTTAGAAGGGCCTTCTCACCAAAACATTTCACACCGGCTGAATTTACACTAAGAGACATTCATATAGATCAACAACACTTTACTGTTCGTGGCAACTGGCAACCCTTCCTCAAAAGACCCCCCCCCCCCCCCTCGGCCCCCCGCCCAACATCGTAGCCTGAAAATATCACATTGCCCAATGAGTAATGAAGACACGCGCGAGGTGGCATCCGACGTCTCAGTTCAATAGGACCCTGCCCGCCCATATATGGGCATTCTACATACATAGACCCCACCTACAGACCGGTTAATATTGCTTCCAATACGATCAATAGGATACGGTGTCATGTACCCAGCTGACAGCCAGAGGGGTTGGATGTCCACACCTTCACGCCAATGAAGAAACACTCGCACTAATACCAACACACACACACACACACCAGATATGAGCCCCCCAACCCCCATAATATACAACACAAAGACAACTGACCCCCTCCTCTGTTACATTGTGACTGAAAGAAAATCCATACAAGGTCTGGTCATAAAATCAAGCAAAGTGGATTCCCCCGCCCCCATCCCCACCCCTCCAGCTGTGTGGAAATGGTCCAGCCCACTCCTCTCCCTGAGGGACCAGTCAAACCAACCAGAGAGTGGTGGGGGGTGGAGACAGGCCCATGAATGAGCCACCTCGACGGTTGGGTCCCTGTCAAAACGCAGGGACCCGACAGAGACAGAGACAGAGAGAGAGAGAGAGATCGGGGAATAGCTGCAAACCCATCAACAGAAAAACAGAGATCAGGAGACAGAAAATCTTTGGTCATTCATACTCATAACAGTCATTTCTATTCATTAAGCAGGTAGAGAGTTTTAACCATGTGCAAACGGTATCCTTTTTAGATATTTTGTTAAATTTCTCCTACTTTCCACTTGCTCGGACAATGTAAAGACATTCTCCCCATGCCAACAAAGCCCTTTAAAATCATGTTGAATGGAGAGAAAGACACAAAGAGAGAGAGCGAGAGAGGTTGTATTATAACGGGCGGTTATCTGGGGTTTCTTACTCCTCCTGTTCCAGTATCAGGGGTATTTAAACCACAATGGACACCCCTGCACCTACCCATCACCCCCTGCTGCTGACCAGAAATAAGACTGTTTGAGACAGTGTGAGTGTGTGGCGAGTGCATGTGTATAGGCTGTGTGTTTGTGTGGTGTTGAGGCAGCAGGTTTGTGTAAGCTCACAGGAATTGTTGGGGGGTGCTAGTGAATTACTTTCGATTCATATTCAAACATATGTACACCCCCCAGCCCAAAACACTCATATCATTCTACAATAGATGTAGTCTGACACTAGGCCGTGCCTCATAACGGGGTGTGTTCGTCAGATGGTCCGAGGTTTGGGGGGGGCCGGGTGTATCAGTGTGTTCCTTCGCCCACCGGGACCCAGACACAGGCGCACAGACTCAGTCGAAACAGAACCCCCTCCACGTCTGCGCGGCAGGCCAGTCACCATGGACACATTCGCACTCCCAGAAACTGAAAAAGGAGTAGAGCTGACAGCCGGATAACTACTGGTCATTATTCTGTCTCCACTAGCCACGCTGAACCCAGGGCACAGCTGAAGAAACCAAACACATCCCTTCATGTCAGCCACAGAGACACATGCCTCGGACAGCCTGTGGTTTTCTCAGAACCCCGGTGCGGTGTCCCGGTGAAGACTTTCTGAAGGGGGTGAACGGTACTTCCGATGCAGGAGAGGGATGAACGGACCGAACCCTGCCCCAGAACTCTGCGTTCCCTATGAGTTCCCCCCGACGCCTGTCAGTGCACGAACTGTGAGTCGAGGCAGTCCTCCTACGAGCCAGGCCGAGGGGTCCTGATCAAGGCTTCCTGAAGTGCCTCTAACTGGTGAGGCCTGTCTGAGGCCGGGGCACACAGGAGGAAAGGAGCGGACGCAGCCTAATGTGTCAGCTTGCATTGGATCCCTGGGAGACGGGCAGAAGTTTGTGCGCATGCGTGCGCACGTGTCTCCAGGCTAAGCATCTGTGGACCCGCGTTCATTATTGATCAGACCCATGTGTGTTTAACTGTACCTCTGAGGGGTTTTTCAGTCAGCCACAGAACAAAGATCTTCTCCAACCCCTGGCTCTGCTCTCCTGCTGTCTCACCAACTGCCTCAGCCTCTCGCTTTCTCCCCTCTGTCCCGCTGTCTTTCACACTCTCTCTCGCTGGCTATAATTCTGACTCACTTTTTCACTTTTATTTTCTCTCTCTCTCCGGCTTTTCCTGTAAGTTTGTCCTTCTATCGGTTTCTGCTCTTCCATCAGGCTCAGGGGGTGAGAGAGGGATTGAGCCTGGTTAATGAGAGGTGAACGTCAGGGGAAGGATGGGAGAGGGGCCAGATTAACAGAGTACAGGAGCCTCCTTTCTGAAGATCATCACAGAAAAACAAATTGATAGCACCACGTTGTCATGCTGAAAGACGAATCGTAAATCTTCACCCAGTCTGAAGTCATGTGCTTTCTGGAGCAGGTTTTCTTCAAAGACCTCTGTATTTTGCTCCATTTATTCTTCCCTCAATTCCGATCAGTCTCCCAGTCCCTGCAGCTGAGAAACATCCCCAGGGCATGACGCTCCCTCCACATTTCAACAAAGGCATGGGTTTCGCCAGATGTAGCGCTCGGTATTCATGCCAAATAGCTTGATTTTGGTCTCATCAGACCAGATAACATTTCCCTCATTTTCCTCTCAAGAGTCCTTTAGGCAACAATAAAGCTCACGGTGCTCCTGGGAACGTTCAATGCTTCAAGCTTTCTTTGTTAGAACCGTCCCCAGATCTATGCCTCAACACAGAGTGTCAGAGGTTTACAGAGATCTCCATGGGCTTCATGCCTTGGTTTGTGCTCTGACATGCAGCGTGAGGTATGGCAACTTATATAGACAGCTTTGCTTTGTGCCTTTCTAGATGCCAAGTCAATTGAATTTGCCCCAGAAGGACACCAATCAAGTTCTGGAGACATCAAGGGTGATCAAAAGACCGAAGGAGGCATCTGAGCTCAATTCGGAGTGTCATCACAAAGGGTTGGAATACCTCACAAGTGAGACATCGTTTTTTTTTCAATATATTGGCACAAATTTCTGTGTATATTTGTGGCAGTCAATTATAAAATCAGTCAGTAAAACAAAAAATATGTATAAAGTGTAGGGGTCTGAATATTTTCCAATACTAATGTACATGTATTTATGTGTAGACAGAGAGCAGAGCGACAAGAGAGAAAAAGAGAGACAGATGGGAGAGACAGACAGGAGAGACAGACGCTATGTTTTAGTTCATCATTTACAAAACACATTTCCAGACCTAAACACACTAAAAAGCCTTCACAGACCCTCTCCACCCAAAAACGACAAAGACCAACCCAGCAACTAAAAACCAAATGAACAAAAACAACCACAGCAGATCACCTCACCGGGTTGGCATATTTCAGATTTTAATACATTTGAATAACAAAACCAACCACAATGCAATGCAGGCCACGACCCAGTCTACGTACAAAGATCCAATTAGCACAAAGGCCTCCATCCAACCACCACTGAATTTTTTTTTAAAACGGCATATCGACATAGCTTCCTACGTACTGTACTGTCAGCCAGAAGTAAAAGAATTGTTATAACAAACAGCTAAACTAATGTTGAACACATTTGGGTTTTTCTTCCAGAAGTGTTTGCGTAAGCAGTGGCACTGTGTGTACAGAAAGCAGTTCCCCCTGTATTCATACATACAAACCTTTAGAGACTAAATAATACTGACCATGAATCTCATGTTTGTATAAAGTCACATTCTTAAGAAGCACCATTATATTTGAATATAACACAACAAGTATAACACTATTGTCTCCCCTTCCATTGGCATTTCCCAACACGTGGAATATATTGTTCTTCATTAATAATTAAAAGTGATCAGCAAAAATTAAGAAAGCATTTTTAGGCTTTCAACAACATGGAAATCTGCAAAGATTTAGTTGGTTTTCATTCTACTATATCGCTTGATCTCCAGTTGCAAGTGCCAACGCATCCACATGGACCGGTTCTCCAGGCGGTTTACGGATAGGGCCAAACATTCACAGCTACAAACCTGTCAGGGGAATGACCCATTTCTGCCTTTTCGTAGTCCTCCTACTTTGACAGGGCAGGATTTAAGTCCACTACATCAAAGGGAGAGGAACCACCCTTCAAATCCCCTCCCGTCCTAAATACCCTTTAGAATGTTCTGTACTCAAGCAACGGAGCATTAGATCGGAAAAAAGTTGATAAAGGGAAAGAGCGAAAGGGTCCATTCCACAACCCTGGAGCGTCGACAGTCTCCCGGGTGAAAGTCACAGAAACGGTCAGGCGGTGATTACGATTCTGCACCATTTCCGCAAAGGCGGGATGCAGCGAAGGATGGGTGGAGGTGACATTGGACAGGAGGGAACGGAGATGGACTTCTGAAGCAGTCTTTCCCTCTCCCTGATTTGGGCCCGGCGATCGAATTACAGCCGGGCCATCGTTCACAAGACGGGGACGTAGTAAACAACGGAGAGAGAAAAACAGACATGATTTGATTATTTCTGCCTGCTTGTTATGACTACTGCTCCTCTCGCTAAAGGAAAGTCACCTTGCTGAACAAAAAAGACACTAGAAAAGTAGAACGTATAATGGACCTACACGAATCGCTTTAGGACTGTGTCCAGCTCACTGTTTTAAACAGAAAAGGAACCAAGCACGCCTATATTCAGCCGGCCCGCAATTGAAAGTGATTAATGTTGTTGCCCGCACTGGATTTGAACCGGGGTCACCCACATGAGAGGCTATGTCTTTAGCCACTACACCACGGAACTGCACGCTGATCTAGTGTCGGTACAGCGTCTCGACATTAGATCATTTTGTCACCCATTAACATCACGCAAAATTTAAATATTTCACTGGACACCATTAAGCATTGTGTTAAACCGACTAAGTTTACCTCCACCACAAATAGCATCTATGAAATGTATGGCTTTTGCCGTTTTAAGAGTTTAAGAGCTTATTAGCCATTCATGAATGACATTGAAAAAATAACTATCAATATAGGAGACGTCAAGTGAAAAGACGAGAGAATCGTGTAGCCAGCAAAGTTTGTCTATCCTGAACAAATCCTAATGCATAATTTCAAAAATCCACCAGAAATAGTCGCAATACAACAGTAAACTGCTTCCTATAATGTAGCCACTGACGGATGTAGCCAGCAAAGTTTTTACGCGTCCTGAACAAATCCTAAGGCATAATTTGTTTTGACTGTGATGGGAGTCGAACGCGGGACTTGTTCCGTAGTCCGCGTCTCTAACCACTAGGCTATTTAACAAGGGGTAGTCAGTCAGGCACTCAGTCAGTCAGAGACATTTGCTCTTCTAGGCCGGCTCCGCTAACGTGGTCCTGCAAAAACAATGCTATTCCATTTTACTGCTTACCTCATTTGCTCTACTAGTAGATCGTTTGGTGTTTAGGCTTTTGGTTGACTGATTATCTTCCTATTAGTCTTTTTTTATATCTAACCTCATTTTGGACAGGTATGTAGTCATTGTATTGTGACGGTTTAAAATAGTCCAATGGAAAACTATTATTGTATCTATCATGTAGATGGAAAACACTTAATTGTGTAAAAATGGTTGGCAAAAAGGAAGAACATTTGACATGGACAGGGTCAAATCATTACAGTATTAATTTAGGTGGAGATCCAATGCCATCCAATTTCCCCTGACGGCCCAGACAGTGTAGTTATGGCCAAACCCCATCACACCCACACCCTAAAATGGCAGACATTTCCAGAGAGTGTGTGAAAGGAGGCCACACCCCACCCCCACCCCGCACCACAAGGTAGTGAGAGAATCATTGACGCGGGTTGAAGCTTCTCTTAATCAGAATCTGATGTTGGGAAATACTCTAGTAGTGTGTGACATGTTTTTATGAATGCAAAAACTAGTTAGAAAGCTGGGTGTTAGTGATCACAAGCACAAAGGGTAAAGCTACCACTGAAACTCCCACTGACATGGATGGAAAATTACAAATAAAAGTTTTAGATAGAATGTTGCTTTACTTGATCTGAGCAGACATGGGTCTTTAGTCTTCTATGGGCATGAGCACAAAGCACTTACTTTGTTAACAAAACCTCTGAGAGAGAAGCCATATTTGGCCGTGTCATAGACACAGGTCTTGATTACCTCACTGTTCAGACACTGCCTTGGACTGGCTGCCAATCTCAGCAGGGAACCAGCAAGCAACCAGCCTGTCTGTTTTTATAAACGCAGGTGTATTTTTCAAGTTCCTTATCGAACAGATCAGTGTTAGACAAGATGTCTTGTGCTTACAGGCCTCCAACTCTGCCAGCCCTCCCAAAACCCTACTCCAGCAGCTCCTAGCAGTTTGATGCAGTGTGCGCGTGTGCGCACGTGTGTGCTTTGAGTTGGCCTTCTGCGTGTATCTCTGTATGCACCCACAAGCGAGTCAATGAGTGATGAAGTGGATTGACATTTATATATACATAAAAAAAAAAGTTTCCTTTATTATCTTAATCCTGCCTGCCATGACCATTGCAGAGTTATACTGTCAATCTGGGCACATGGCCACCATCATGGATCTTGGCATGGACCTCAGTTGCACAAAATAGGACAATAAATCAATGCGCCCGACTGAAACTATACGTGGAGCAGAGCCCACTGGGCAGCCCCATTATTAGCATGGCATTTCCCTACGTTATATCAAAGCAGGTCACAGTTGTCTCAGGACAATGCATTGTTTACTCACTGGTGACATTTATCTATTCCATCTGAACGCGTCAATAATGTAGCATTGGACAGTGGGTTTAAAATGACTCCACTGACAGGACGCGACGCGGTCTGGTTGTCTGCTGGACTGTGGTTGTGTCACGTCAGGGCATGTGACGTTCACCACGTGTCTCCCAGTTGGGGGCAAAGTTCGGCTGTGTTCACACACACCGCACACAACTCCCCTGCCGGGTGACGGTTTCCTGTTGGCTATGGCCGATCACCTCTCTAATCTGACCCTCAGCTACTCATTTCTTGTTGGGTTATGGGGTAGGGGCGGGAGAGGAGTGGGAGGTGCGCGTGTGAGTGCGTGTGTTGAGCAGCTGGGTAAACACCGAGGCGGGGGCACTGTTGTTTGGCTCTGGGAGAGCTACTGGATGTCAGGAGGCCTCAGACTATCAACCAAAACACCACTCCCTCAGTCTGACTGCAATGTGTGTGTGTGTGTGTGTGTGTGTGTGTGTGTGTGTGTGCGCACAAGTTGCAATAACACCCCCCCCCCACAGACATTTCCCAGTGAGAAGGTACTCCATAATAAGGCAGTTCGGGGTTCAAGCCTAAAGGCCACAGGGTGAGTGAAGTTGTGTTTAAACGGCGCTCAGAACATCGTCTGGCAGAGTGCTTCTCCAGCCTTGACGGCCGCGCAGACAGCTCAGGGAACTAATGAAGACAAAAGGTTACTGTCTGATAACCTGGGAAAGACACTGACTAATGTCTGCTTAAAGTTTACTCAACGTTTCTTCACCATTTCCCGAGCAACTGACTAACCAGGCGCAGGTCTGAAACTGAATCGAGAAAAAATTTATTATTTTTATCACTATGACACCAGTTGGCGCTGAATGGTGGGAGACTGAAGGATGAAAAATATGAAAAAGGCATGAAAAACTACCAGTGTCTTTCCTGAATGTCTATCTTCTGTGGGAAAACGTACTGAGAAAAAAAAGATAAAAAATCCAAATAAGAGTTGGAATGAAAAGAACAACGTTTCTGTGACAGAATGGTGGTTTGCTGTGTAATCGAAACGGCTGCTTTGCTTCGAGGAGAGACACAAACAGCTCCCGCACGCACACCCACCCACTCTCAGTGTCCCACCACTACAGCTTCCTCCCACACACCCACCACCTGCCTCACCCCCCCACCCCCACACCCCCGCACCTTCCCCGCTTTTACCAACCAGTCCTAGACTGGGAGAAAACAGAAACGAATCTGAGGTCAGATTTCACAATGTAATCAAAACACAGGGCTTTGTGGGAGCTAGCGCTTGGAGGGCAGGGCCTGGCCAAACGGCATCTTGGATTAGGTGGGGGGGGGCGAGTTTACATAACCACGGTCAGCACGGGAGGAAAAAAATTAAAAGAATCCGTGGAGGAGTAGAGAGTGTGGAGTCAGCCAGAAGAAAAATAGGAAAACAAGCGGATAGGAGCTACTGATGGAGGGCCCTCGACCCCCGACGCAGCCAAAACCTCAGGCCGGAGGGCCACACCGCAGAAGAAACCTCAGGCCGGAGGGCCACACCGCAGAAGAAACCTCAGGCCGGAGGGCCACACCGCAGAAGAAACCTCAGGCCGGAGGGCCACACCGCAGCCGTGTGGTTTGTCAAGCGGTGGCGACATATAGTTAATGTTTTATCAACACCACTCAGTCCATCACCGTTGTGGTCTACTGGAATGACAAACTGCTGTTGAACTCAAGACAACTGGTTGTTCCTCCTCGATTCGGCTCACCACATAGTTGAACGAACATGTGTCGTTACAGCCTTTGATAAAAGCCAATTATATTGTGTAAACGTGCGAGTCGCCGCACTCCAGGTCACAGTATTTTTTTCTCTTAGTCACGTCCTGCCGAAACAGAAACTAACAGTGCCTTGGGCTTCTTACCTGCGGAGTCACAAGTCTACTGTTCCTTGGCTGACATTGCAAAAATCCCTGAATTACGACAGTTAGACTCCCATCGGCGCCAGTCCAAACTGGAAGGAAGGTATGAGATGAGGTTATATCAACCACAAACACCTTTGCTGTCGAAAACATGAAATCCAGGCAAAATGGGTCACATGTCTATCGTAACTAATTGGATCGTGGTAAAATAAGAAAAACACTGGTTTTGTAAATATAAATTTAATTTGCCTTGCTACAAGGCCACGGTATATCCTATCATGCATACATTACTGTCATTATATTACTAGGCTGGTAAAAGAGCATTCAGTTGCTAAATATGCAATAGGTGTTGTTAAATGTCCTCCCATTGGGCATCTAGACCAGGTGTTGTTAAATGTCCTCCCATTGGGCGTCTAGACCAGGTGTGACGTAACCTAAAAAAATGTTTAGCTTGAGTCATACATCACTTATATTCACGCTTCCCAGGTGAGGCCGATATAATTAGCACAAGCCAGCCTTTGTAGGTCACAACAAAAGCCATTGCTGAACATGGAGCAGAGCAATACGCTAGCATTCAAAACGACACGCCGTCACAGACGTGAGATGGGGACAAATGGAAAATACGGTCCATTCATTGTAGTACTTAAAAAGAGACTCCAACAAACAATCAGTGAATGACTAGGCATTCTGCATTACAAGGTCAATCACCAGTGTGGAACACGTCTAGACATATCAGCCAACCAAACCTGAGAAGGCCAGAGTAAATATCGCTGGATAGACTACCACTTAGTTGGACATAATGTTGAGATTTTACCTCACCAATTGATCAATTGATAAAAGACTGGCTTGACTAAACAACTTCAAAGGCCCATTTGCCAGAACCAGGTGAAGGTTACTAACAGACTAAAAACCCCTTCTAATAACAATATGGACCTTAATCATTCATCTTTGGAGATGGTAAGTCGCAACACACATTTCTACACACACAGAAGGTCCAGATGACAACCAGTGAAGGAATGCTGCCTGCGTGCACACCAAGATTTCATTTGGTCAAACCTGGACAATCTCCAGAAACCTCAAAGTAGTAAAAGGGAGTCGTAAGAAAACTGTGCATTACTCCCCCAGGGTCCGACAAGTAATATCTGCACTGTAAGCTTTTTTCCCCTCCATTGTCACCTTTAAAGACACAAACAACCGGGCAACCTTCTTCCAGCAGAACCCCTGGCCCGGCTCATGTGGCAATTCCCATTCCAGAATCTGTCGGATCTGGCCATGAGATGGATTCCCTCAAGCAAAGAACACAGACCCAAGGGAAAACCTCAGCTGCCAGGTCGTAGGATGGGTTCATTAATCACAGACCCGGATGGTGAATGCGAGGGTCAGAGCTGAAGCCTAAATGAAGACCAACCGAGAATCCAAGCATATATAACGGATCTTCATTTGGTCATTCTGACTTATGGTGTATCGTTTTTATGTGGTTTGGTGAAGGATCACACTGAGAACTTCGTAATCATTTACAGTGTTCACACTGACATGAGTTGCGCAAATTCTCCAGAGGCGTCGATTCTCCAGAGGTTCCGACTGAAGATTTTAAAATTGAAGTGACAGCCTGTAACATTCTGAAGTGTCTCCAAAGCTTCAAAGGAAGCCCATTCCCAAACAAAAAACAGCTGTTGGCTCCCTCCGATAGGTAGGAAATGGCACATAGTAAGGCTTGGTCTTCATTGCGAAACGCCACCATTTGATGCCACGGAGGCCTGAAGAAGGATGCCGTTAATCTTAATGGGTTCCATTGTGGCCCTGAAACAGACTGAACTTCCCATCATTTGAGACTGTACACTGACTCGACCAGTGACATGGTGTTTGCTCACCCCTGCCAAAAACTGGAGGGTCACTAGAACTGAACAGAGGGGTAATTGTACCCTGGCATACTAAATGGTGGTGGTGGGGGAGGAAAAAGTAAGATGACATCACACTCATTGTACTAAAAGACCCCTCGAAAACATGACTGGCACTCCAAATAAACACGGCCTTTTAAACAAGACCGAACGGGGCCAACGCGACGTGAACCAGGTCAGGCGTAACCCAGAAGTGAAAACACAGACACACCAGGTTGGACCCTTGAATATAACACTTGAGGACGTGTAAGGGCATTTTCCATAGTCACCTGCAAACTCAAAACACAGGAAATGAGCATGTGATTTATTAGTTGATTACGGAATATGCAGAGATTTTCTTTTTTTACTTACTGCGACTGCTTAACGACCAGGCTACGCGCACACACCCACACCCTTTACCAGCTTCTCTATTCATTCTCTCTGGTGGGAAATGGCATGCCATCAAAACCCACAGCGCCACCCTTCCTCCAACCACTGACGGTGGTTTATTTGACCACAGTGGGGCTATAAAAAAATATATATATTTTTTTAATTGAGCAGAGAATAAAATGGGCCCCAAATATAATCTCATCCTGTGCCTAAGGGCTTGCCCTCTCCAGCCACTTGACACGCGGCAGATTGTATCCTTCCTCCCTGAACTAGCAATACATTATCGCCTCCGCCGACTCCACTAACAATACATTATCATCTCCACAGACTCCACTAAAGCTTATGCCAACCCGGTCAAAGTTCAGGCTCCTGTTTCGTAATGTGAATAGACCACAATGCATTGTGGGAGACTCAAGGAGGCCCAAGGGAATTTGTGGAGACTCGTCGACTTCATCAGAGAGATATGAGAATAATCAATGGAGCCACAGTTCTGCAGCCATGTGAAGCACGTACCTTGAATACTCATGTTACTTCATAATGACGAGCAGTTTCGGCCTCTTCATTCAATTTAATTAGATAAGGGGCAAAACGCAGGTTTAGTGACTCATTAACTAAATATTTCACCCTCCGTTAAAGTAAGACAACACATCGAGAATTTGCCTACATTTGCGCAGCTACTTCCTTAGATTTCCACAGTATATCTGTAACGGCATGCGCCTGGGAGTAAGCCGATCATTCTAATCTGGTGGTGAAATGACATAAATCTGCAAAATCTCCCACTCACATTAGCATGTGTTTGTTCCTGGTAAGTGGAAAAGGGGAATGCATTAAAGGTTCATGACTACATGAATGTTGCCTGTGACTGACACGCCGAAAACTGCGCACACGGCAAAAACTGCGCACGCGCCGAAAACTGCGCACGCGCCGAAAACTGCGCACGCGTCGAAAACTGCGCACGCGTGCATGCACACACACACACACACTTATCAGTTGGGTCTGATCTGCCTACTTTCATTAGCAATGCTCATTATAAAACTCCCAGGGTGGAAGGTCAGCGTCCCTCTGGCTATCCCCCCACCCCCTACCCCATGCCTGATGGGTTAGCCGGTCCCGTCTGTCTGACGGTCTTTCGCACATCTCTACAGACCATATGAAGTTGACGACTAAGGAAAAAGAAAATCAAAAAGTCAATCTAATTTCGAGGAGTTAAAAAAAAAAAAAAAGAGGGTGAAGTTCTCATTTGGTTCTTATGGGCTTCCAACCAACCGCTGAATCTCACTGACTTTCAACCAACCGCTGAATCTCACTGACGTTCAACCAACCGCTGAATCTCACTGACGTTCAACCAACCGCTGAATCTCACTGACGTTCAACCAACCGCTGAATCTCACTGACGTTCAACCAACCGCTGAATCTCAGTTCATCGCAGACAGAGTTACTAGTCACGCTCAAGGCTGCATGCGACACAGCAACAAAACTGTGGCAGTCGAAACTCTGAAAACGCTAAAATAAAGCAGGATTTGGTAGAGATCTGTCATGTTTGTCATCTTAACACGGCAGCTGATGTCATAGGTCAGCAGTACAGGAGCGTTCAACGTGGATATCCATATGCCTGAGCAGTGACACACTGACCTTTCTCCAGCCGGACTACAGTCCACTTCCTAATCTCTGCAGAATGGGGTGAATCAGCACTGACGATAAGGCCAGGTTTGTCCTTTGTAGAATGAAAATCTAGTGACCAGTATGTCAAAACAGCAAGGATAACTAGAGCGGAAGGGCAGAGAAGTCTGCCTGATCTGAGCAAGAATGAAAGCCGGTCACACGTTGCTCGGCAATTACTTCGGGCTTGTTTACATTACGCAACATTTTCCGAGACCTATCAAACAAGACTCAAGATGCTAGATTATTTCTTAGTGAAAACTTGGTAGCATGAGCCACATTTTCGATAGAGCCCCCCCCCCCCAGGAAATTTGCAAGTTTGAAGGCAATTGTGTTGCACTGTGTAAAATGCATGTGCAGTGCGCACGCCTGCCGCAATCCTGTGTGGTAGGCCCCAAACATGCCGGTGTAAATTCAAATGCTATGGAAATGATTATGCAAACCAAACAAAAGTCTATCGAGTGTTATATTCTCTCTCTCGTAATGTAAACAAGCCCTTAGTGAGGCAGTGACAGAAATCAAGTCTGCGGAAGGGTAGGAGAAAAAAAACACACCTTTTGTAAGAAAAAGGGAGTTTTTTTTGCCGATTGAAAATAAGTTGCAGCATCATGTTCTTTGAATTCTGTACTGGTTTAAATTCAGCATTTCTACACAGTCTAGCTTTGTTAGGAACTTGACCCGAGATCCCAAAGACTGAAGCAAGCTTGATTGCCAGTAAGCAACTTATTCAACACTATAGGTCTTTTTTGGGCCAAGAAATACTAGACAGTGCAATTTGCCTCTTCAATGTGCTCAGTTCTTTCCCATACAGATACTACATTGAAAAGCTCTCCCCATTTCCAAACCCTTCATCTCAATGTGAACCAACGGATTGGAACAAACCAGGACACTAAGGATTTAAGAGAGCCCAGATCAGTGAATTAATCAAAGTTCAATGAAAAGGACATTCCAGGATTTTTTTTCCACTTGATTTAATACACACAAACAGGAGTTCAGAGATCCATGAGAAGATTGAGCTCCAGCCTCTGAGATTTTTGTAAGTTTCTTCTGCCATCCAATACTGCAATAAGCTGCTGTTCAAGTCAAATCAGATTGAATAAAGGCCAGTTTTGTCTGACCAGGCCCTGTTTGCAGAGTCCACTAAGATGCTGAATAAATAATAGGCTTTTTAAAATAAACTGATGTGATGAGAGGATGCAGTCACTGATGAAAACATTTCCTCCAGCCAAGGGTAAGATCAGCACATTCCCCATTATGTTTGAATGCCAGGAAGAGAAACTAAAGGCCCTTGCTCGGGTCAATGAGACATTAACATTGAATAGTAAAAGAAAAGACACTAGCTTTCACTGGACTTCTAATAACTATCGAGGATGGGTAGTACATGCTGTTTTGCCAGTAATTCAAAGGCAGCTGGTCTTAATCCACAGCCAATCAGGGTGACAAATCTGTCCCGGACCAAGGCAGTCCATCGAAAATTGCTCCCAGGTTGTGGCTGAAATCGTATTCATCTGGTTAATTAACAGTAAAGTATCTATCTATCTATCCATTCATCTACACTGCTCAAAAAAATTAAGAGAACATCATCATCATAGTATAACTCCAAGTTAATTAAACTTCAGGTATATCAAGCTGTCCAGTTAGGAAGCATAAGCGATTGTGAAACAAGGTCACCTGTTTTGGTGCAAATGTAAGTGACAACAGGTGCACTCATGGTTGGCTCCATGCATCAGCAACATAAGCAGTCGCTTAGGGCCCCCAACCGCTAGGGGGTCTCTGACTGCTAGGGAGACCCCATCCGATTGGGGAGAGGGGGCCCCAAATGAAATTTTGCTTAGGGCCCCCAAAAGGCTAGAGCTGGTGCTGGTTGGACTGGAGAGGCAACAGCAAGACAACCCCCAAAAAGGGAATGGTTTTGCAGGTGGTGGCCACAGACGATTGCCCTCTCTTTATCCTTCCTGACTGATTCTTTAGTTTTGTGTTTTGCTAGTGTCCTTGTCACTACTGGTAGCATGAGGCAGTACCTGCAGCCCATTCAGGTTGCACAGGTAGTCCAGCTCCTCTAGGGTGGCACATCCATATATGCTGGGGCAAGGCTGGGTCTCCCAGTACAGTCTCAAGAGCATGGAGGAGATACCAGGAGATGGGCCTTGTTACACGAGGAGAGCTGGACAGGGCTGTAGAAGGGCATCAACCCAGCAGCAAGGCCGATATCTGCTCCTTTGTGCGAGGAGGTACAGGAGGAGCACAGTCAGAGCCCTACAAAATGACTTCTAGCAGGCTACTGCTGTGCATGTTTCTGACCAAACTGTCAGAAACAAACTGGAGCTCACTGATGCCCTGATCCAGGTCTGGGAGGAGATCCCCCAGGACACCATCCGCCGTCTGTTCGGGAGCATGCCCAGACGTTGTCAAAAGTGCATAAAGGCACGTGGGGGCCATACACACTACTGAGTCACATTATCAGTTGCATATCAGTGACATCGAGAAGCTCTAGAAATAGTATTTGAATAAATGGTTACTGTTGATAAGCAATTATAACTGACCACGGCTGTGTCTCTAATCTAGTCTGGTAACAAGGCCTATAATCTAGCCTGGTAACAAGGCCTATAATCTAGACTGGTAACAAGACCAAGTGCATATCTATTCCCAAATTCAAAACACAATGTCAATAAAAAGGGCCACATCAACGGTTAATATCATATCACCAATAAGGCCTTTGTTTAAATGAACATTAAATAAAACGCTAATATGACAAACATCTATCCTCCGATCACTAAGATTTGAAGCTCCACCAAAGCAAGGCAAATGACTGGGTTAACGTGTTGTGAGCCGATTTAAACTGGGTTCCACCATTATTAAAAATGTTATCTTACTAGTACTAGCACAGAAAGCTTGGTCATCGACCTTCAGAACCAAAAAAGTAATGAATTAACTTGACTGGCTTGATCCGACAAAACTGTTTACAGAACCCTTCAGACCCAAACGCTGAAACCTGAACTGACATTGACCATGCCAGCTACATTCACGGGCAGCAAAATAAAAACACTTTAATTCTACCTCAGCCCCTGGAGATTGGGTGTCTGTCTACACAACAACAAGGGTGTTTATTTTCAACCCACTGCTTAAAATTGTTCTGGGTTAACCCCTCAATCTGCGGAATGAGCTCAGCCCAAGCTGTCACTGTGTGTGCTTGGACAGTGCAAAACGCATCACGGAAGAGCGGATCTCTGTTGGTCCTTGCGCTCACACATCTCCACCAACCCGGTACAGGTTACTATGACAACATAGGCGCCAGGGTGCCCTGTGAAGGTCACAAATCAAAACAACGTTATCTACGATAACCTTCAAACACTGATTTTACGAGACAAATGCATTGTGTGTGTGTGAGAGACTCCTGGCACAGTCACTCTCTGCTACCAGAACTCCATCCAGCTGGATCTCATTGGGCCAGCGGTGCTGAACACCTCCATGCAGGGCACGCCCTCATCCTTTCAAAGTGTACAAAATAAAAGACAGCAAATAAAGAATTCAGGATTTATAGAGAAGAAAGCTTAAGAAATAATTCAACTCTCCTATTTCTGGTACCATAGCAACTCAGGCATGTAGTTAGCATATTACCATTATTCCTTTTTTCAGTTTTTTCTGTTGGAAAGCTACGGCACAAACCATAAGCATCAGGCTAATGAAAAACGAATGGAAAACTCAACAGTTCACCTAAGAAAAGTGAAAACAGTGCATCCCCCATTCATTGAGTCCAGTTAAGCCGGACCTCTGGAAACAATGCCTCACGTCCTTCACAGAGCACCCCAGTGATGGCGAATGTGAGGGGGAGTTGCACTATGAAAGTTTAACTGTTTAACAGCTCCCTCTCTAAACATTGCTCCCACACTGGTACACAGCATTAAGCGTATGAGAATTTAGTTTTTTAATGAAAAAAGCATGTGTTGAAAAACAGTTTTATTGGCCCCAAGGTGGTGGTGTAAAGCACATTTGGTAACGCTTTGCCAATGTATAGAGCACCCAATTTTACTGTCACCCCCCCCCTTTCCAATTTAGTGAAGTCTATTTTGTGCTTACGACCTTGCCTCAGCGGAGAATTGAAGAACAAAAGTTGCCCTCCGATACACATTAAAACCATTCCGCTTAGTCACACCGCTCGCCCAACTAGGAAGAACTCGTTCTTACCTACGCATTTGGCAAACATCACACTTGCAGGCCAACAATCCCAATTGAGCTGGCAGGCTCCCGACCTACCAGATGTGACAACACTGCCAGTGCCCAACCCACCAACCACGGACGGTTCTGAGTCAATTTGCACTGCCACATCAGATGAGTTATTTTCAGTACTCCGCACCCAGGATACAGTGCTTTTAGAAACACTGACCATAGACTACGCCAAAATAGTCCCTTAATTTATGCAGTAAATAGAAATGTACTAAATACAATCATTACCATTAATTTAAAACTAGATAATAGCAAAAGCAAAAATATACTGTTTGATTTCACATTTCAAGTTTTAATGCATACATGTCTTTCTCCCAAAATGCGAAAAAAATATATATTTAATGATATAGAATTATTATCAAATAGTTGCCATCAGCCTGCTTGACACCAAAAATCTGCCCCAAAAAGGAACAAACCCATATCGGTTCTTCTCTCGTCTTCCCTGCAGGAACCATAACCCCTGCTGTCCTCAGGGTTGCCTGGCCAGAGCTCAGGCCCTGTTGACGTTTTCATGGAAGGAATGTTAATGGCCGCCGCCTGAGATGGGCCTTCAGCATCTCCAGCCGAGCAGCGGCAGATATCCGCCAGCAGAACAGAGCAGGCGGACGGGGAGACAGAACAACGCAGAGAGGCCACTCACAGCCCTCTTATCAGCAGTGTCCCATGGGTCAGCCGTGCCAGTGACGGGCACGGGGGGGCCGGCGCCTCAGGTCGCTCCGAGCCAACGTCCCAACCGTCCAACATTGGTGTATGTCCTATCCTTTAGACACAATGGCGACTGGGTTTCAACAGTGTGACCCGCGGCTTGTCTCGCGCATTGCGCACGTAGTGGGGTGAGACCAGCTAATGGGGTGGGTTGGGCTATTGAGGTGAAGTTGGGGAAGTGTATTCTTGGTAAGCAGGAGGGGAAAAGCCTCGAGCCCCTCATTAATAATGTATATATGTACAGAGAGATGCTGGGTAACCTGCGAGGTTCTGCTGGTGCCACGGACACTCGGGCCAGATGTCCGCCCAGTTAGCTAAAGCATTACAATCAACCAACGTGCATCCAACCCAGCCCCCACCAACACACTGCCCAGATCCCGCTCAGGAGTTTATGTGCCCGCTGCAGAATTACAACACGGATAAACTAAAGGAGACGTCTGGCATAATGCCAGACCTTATTACAACACCAATGTGGAAAACCTGCTATAAACATGTTTTCAGGGTCATTGGTCAGAATATAACCATATAGGCTAGAATTTCAGTGGCACATATTCTGTTGAGTGACTAGTCCATCTGGCTTGGCGGAGGCCAACGCGCAACGACACAGAGAAGCGACCCGCAATGGAGACAGGCAGGATTCAGACAGGTGGCGCATGGCCGTGCAATGGTAACCTCAGTCACACAGCAGACAACCAGCTAAACAATCAGTTAGTCTACTGAACGTCTATTGAATGGGGTCAGCCCTAGTAAAGACACACTTCTCCAGAAATGAAGAAGTGTGTCAGACAGACGACTGGGAAACTCAGCGCTCCCGAATGACCGTGGCGTCACAATACGTCCTGGTTGATGTTTCCTCAACAGTTACTGTCTGGTTTGAGCTTAGCAAAAGGTTGCTAGGAAATACCTTGCTCTCTTGGGCGCGCGCACGCACGCGCACACAGACGCGCACACAGACGCGCACACAGACGCGCACACAGACGCACAACTTAACTCCTGATGTGCAAAAAAAAAGAAAGGAAAAAAAATCCTCCAACCTGTAGTCAGCAGTAACATATCTTTAAATGACACACGACCTTTCACCTTTGACTGTTTAGAGGTGTGAACTGCCAGGAAGTATCATGGTGGGGGGGGGGGCACTTGATGTAGGCTAGAAAATGTCCCACTCCAGGACCTGTCCAACTTCACACATATCAACCTTGTGTTCTGCTGACACACACAAAACACTGGAGATTTGGGACCATCAAAACGTTAAGGCCACACACTTCCACTATCCCAGCTCCAGCAGCCAATATACAAAACTTTTTAGCAGTCCAGTTGAATATTGGTCCTTTTCTCTCCTTGACAACTCCCCTTTCCCAGGATAGAGCAGCCCCCCCCCACCCGCTGGGGGGTGGTTTAAGGGTGACTGCCCCAACTTTGGCAGCAGTCTTGAGAAAAAGGGAAAACCGAACACTCCCCATTTTCTAAGGCCTCCATGGTTCCTACTTAACAACGCCGACAGTGTCGACATTCTGAACGCTCCTTCCCAGCCCGTCTGCTCACCAGCCCGCCAAAAACCACACATGAACACAGAAACACGGAGAATGTTACCCTAACAGGGAGGCAAAAGCCCCCTGACATCATTGAGGCGGCGTTCTATTTCGAGAGCACTTCTATATCCGCTCACTTCAAATCACGAGTCGCACGTGAGAAAAGAAAGGCACCCGTCTAGCTTTGGCGATACATCCCCTCAGAGTCTTCACTTTTCAAAAGGAACTGAAAACAACATAACACCGACCGAAGCCAAAGAGCCTGACTGGAATGCAGAGGTAAAAAGTTGTTTCCGAAGCTTTCATCAGGTCCCGCCGGACGGAGGACACACCCAACTCCGCCACGCCCACTTACCTGCCTCTCCCTCCGTAGAGCGCAGTCTGCCCGCCCGTCAACACCAACTGTACTCCGACAGATACGACCACGCCAGTCCTCCCCCAAAACCCCTCCCCCATCCCAACGCACCCAGACCTACACCTCATGCCCCCTCCCTCCCTGGGTCTGCCTCTTGCTGGCCGGCCTTTTAAATCTTCACCAACAAAAGAAACAAAAGACCCAGAGCCACTGTCCCTCTGCAGCCCCCCGCGGAGAGAGTGAGACAGTGTGACAGAGAGACACTCAGAGACAGACAGACAGGCCAGCCCTTTAGAGAAGCACCACGACAGTGCCAAAGCCATAACATGCACGCGCGCATACAGTCGCACATGCACGCACGCACGCACAGTTGGAGGGAAACAAATTACACGTAACTTAAAAAAACGAACAGTTCTCCATTACCAGGACAAACTTAGAAAATTGTAATTACAACAAAAATGTCTCTATGCTTCACAACCAAAAGAGCAGCATTGATGTTGAAAGGGGATTTTACACACCCAGATTAGTTACCAGAAATGACTTTTTCCCGCTTACGAGTTTCCCTGAGAAATAGAGTAGCATATACCAGTGATAATATTAGCATGTTCCTATAAAAGGGAACATGCAATCTAGTAGGACATACATATGCTGTACATTGAGGCTTCATTGGTATCTCACTGAATGTAGGCTTTTCCCCTGAAGTCTTGTAATTCCACATGGGCTGAGTTTCAACATATGCCTTATTTTTCCACCGGCTGTGCACGGATCGCAAAATGGTAAGCAGTTTAGACTACACATCTTTAAATCAATCAATTTCAGGTTACATATGACACTGATGCATTCAGGTGATGCATTCACACACACACACGTACAGGCTTAAGAAACACCAGACTCACACTTCAGCACTTTTAACTTGCTTCTGCTGATGACATCATTGACATAACAAAGGGTCCTAGACAACCGGCCTAAAGCAAATGCAGTACATGGCAATCTTTTTTTCTTTTTTACGGTGACAGAAAAACACTAAGAAGGCACAACACCTTGAGTGAACACACAGACATGACTGACAACAGCCTGAAAATCTCTGCACATTCTGTACATGGTATCCACTCCCCACTCCCTCTACAGTGGAAAAACACGACCGTCCCCATGTCTATTGCATACCTGAGGTCTTTGTCGAGGCACCGGATGCTTAACAAAACAGGGATGTGTGTGTGTGTGTGTGTGTGTGTGTGTGTGTGTGTGTGTGTGTGTGTGTGTGTGTGTGTGTGTGGGTCCAGCTCTCTCTTCACCTGCCTCAGGTGGGGATCTCCTCTTATAATCATCCGGTGCATTGACACAGACCTCCTCAGTCAGGTCACACAACACCAGCCCACCACATAAGGGCCTCATTCTCTCGGGGCTTCTCACAAACGGCTGCCTGAAACAGACTAGAATGGAAACTGAGATGTGGATTTCCATAATGCAAGATGTGTTTCCGGCCTGCATTTTCACTGGAAGTCCATAATGTTAAGCAGGGAATATTTTCTAAAAGCCTGTCACTTTCAGCTGTAAATAGCTAAGATATATTATACACAACATAACATAATATAGGTCTGATTGGTTCATGTCAGCCTAACTAGGGGGAAACTAGTCATTAATTGTCATCTGAGGTCATACGCCAATGCTGATGCCTGGTTAAACCGTGCAGTCATATGGTTCCCAGCAAAAAACTTAGACAAGGCTTGTGTTAAGTAGCCTATTAAAGCTAGAGTTGATTCCATTAGATATATTTTGCATGACGAATAAGTCCACTGATCTAGGTGTGAATCAGCCAGTGTCTTGCCAGCCAACAGCCTGTCAACCAGTTGACTAGGTGGGGCCAGCACCAATTCAGAAAGGCAAACCTACTCCCACTAACCCACTGTAATCACGAGGGAGCGAAACCACACACAACATTTCTACTCATGAGCAGACGAAAATATGCCGTGCGCCTTTTTGAGTTAATAATTCACTCAGATAGGGCACCTCAATGGGGCTTCAAAGGAATGCCAACACGGCACTGTGCATAGTTTTCATAGTATGAATATCATCTAGGCCTCATTTACATATTTGAATAATGAACAGGCTCACCAGTCTAATTAAACCCTATGAGAGTTTAGCAGCGCTATGAAAAGTTGCGATGCAAAAAAATATATATATAAATATAAAACTATAAAGAAACCAAAATTTTCAACATTCTAATCCATGGGGTTAGAAAAATCTCTAATTAGTATAATCTCCGGGGGAATGTGTATGTAGCATGTTAAATTAAACTTGACAAGTTTTCACCCACATTGTGTGCCTGACAAAATCAGACCGGCTAAGCAGAAACAGCAGAAAAATTAAGCAGAGGATCAAAAAATATATATTTGCAAACCTTGTAGTGTTAGTATGGCCAAAACCACAGGCCCAAAAAAAAATAAAAAATATATAATAAAATAAAAGAGTAAACATGGGAGTTGAGGGCAGACTTCAGCCACGCCATCTGTGGTGTCAGGGTTTTTGGCATCTAAACTATATCCAAGGGGTATATGTATCTGGATCCAATTGGACGAGGTATAGGTGATTAGCTACACATCTACTTTAAAAAAAGGACTGAAATTACATTTCAAAACCAAGGCAACATAGAGGACACTGACAAACCTTAGCAGAATCCTTGTGGTGAAAAACAAGAACACTCGACTGACATTCACCGATAGATAACCAACTCAACATGTTCTGGAGGTGCGGATGGCAAAACTGCATTCACGTTTGTTCTTCAAACGTTACACATATTCACTACAGAGTCACAGGAGCTGGGAGCCTGTGGTCTTATATCATTCCTAGAAAAGTACATGTTACAAAAACAAAGCAGCCTCTGAGAGATATCCAGATAGATAATCGAAGATAGCGTCCACCTTACATTGATCCGAAGATCTGTAATGGTTGAAATGTAGCGAGGCCGAGTATCTGATTGAGCCCCAAATCCGTCCCTCTCATAGGGGACTGAGCTATGTGCCGCCAGCATTCTCCTTAATCTTGCAAAGCCCATTAAAAGACCAGACCGTTCTGATAACGTTACCGAGTTAATGCCAAGTGACTTGATTATAGTATTTAATCTGAGCATGGCGGTGGAGGGGCAAGGCAAGACCACTATAAAGCAAGACGCGTAGCCTTCGCACACACCGCAAGGCCAGTGGACTTCTACAACGAGCCGGATTTCCATTTATGCTGGACAGAATTGTGTCAGTATTGGATGGAAATCTGATCTGTAGCAAAAGGAACGGGATGATTGGTGGGCGAAATCAGGTCGGTGAGCGGCCGTCGGATGTAAGCTGTAGCACTTTCGTCGTTGCGGTCATCAGCTGTAGCCTCTGTGGTCGTTGAAGCACTTTGAATCTGTGAAGAATCTACAGGAGCGGGCTTGCCAAAGGACAAGACGGGGCGTTCAGTCAAAAATCATCAGACTTTCACCCGTCGGTTCAAGACTGAGTGTCTTGGAAAGAACAGGCAGGTTGGCGTGTACAAGGTTAACACGTTTTTTATCAACATGAGTCTAATAAGGAAAACAGAAAGCCTTTAGGAGTGTTGAGGACTGTGACTTTGTGATGACAGCTCTGTTCTGACAGAGTAGGTGACCAAGCCTAATCAACAGCGTCACCGATGATATACTGCCATCACCACCCAGTTGCAGGCCACCAAATCCCACCAAGCCCTTGACATCTCCACACCAGTTAATTACCAGACCGGCGGGAGGTCACAATGAACGCTAAACAACCAGTCATGAAAGGGTCTAGACCCGACAGGAGGACAGATCGGACAGACGGACGGAGGGAGGTTCAATAGCTGGAGGCCATTTGGCGGGAGTAGGACTGAGGAAAGGCGTTGACATTCCAGACAATACAGCTGCTGGTCATGGAGGAAAACATCCCCCGTAACTGTTAAGGTGTCCCGGTCACTGACACCTTAACAGTTAAGAGGTGTCTGAGGTGGCATGAGCATCCTGGCAAAGAGGAGAGCTCCAGTCATTATCAATGGAGACCTCTCTTTCAACAAATATCACAGAGGTCCAGTAGTCAGAGGCCCATTTAACGCCACCAGTGGCAATTAGTGCAGTCCATTGCGCATTCTCCACCACTGTGGTTCAATATCACTTCAGTAGCCAATAATCACCACCCACACTGAATATCTTGAGAGGTTACAGTGACTGGGGAAAGGGCATTTATTTACGATTCATATCATTCTATTCAATTTAGCAAACCAAATTGGTGAGTGCTTAAAGGCGCAGTCGGCTTTAAGCACTGGCCACTGGCTGGAAAAGTGGTGCTTTTGAACCAAAAAGGGTCCCCAAATGTTGTGCACTGTGTCATGTATGTGTGGAATTGTTGCCCATGTCATAAAAAACACTCACTTTCAAACTTGAGTTTCACAGCTAACTGTGGGATGATAGTGATGATGGCACTCATTCTATAAACAAATGAAAAAATACAGTCTTACACATCCCCCCAAAAAAGTAAGGTTTAAAAAAAAAATCAAAAAAAAAATGATCATAACTAAAGTCCCAGACTGCGTCATATATTGAAAAGAAATATGGGCATATTCAACAGGAAATTAACTGAATATACATTCCACCACAACCGTTCCCAGTCCGTCCTAGGACTACGGTCAAAAGGGGATAACCCATCCCACAATTCACCTCGCATCTGGCACTTTCCCCCAAATCACATTCCTAGCTCAGGTCACATCAGGTCAAGTCTCGAAAGGTGAAATGGTGCACACGTATAATGGTACAATTTATACACATGGTCAAGGGTCATTTCACAAGTCGAGCTTTGTCTTTGACTCTGTCCAGGTACAAGTGCAAAAACACACCGGCCAGCTACCACTTCTGCGTGACAACAAAACCGTCTTTCACAAATACAGCCCATCACATAGTTAAGCCTTAGTTAAGGCTTTCATTGGGACTACTACACAGTCATTAAAAAAGCTGTCAGTCGGACACGAAGCACAATCGTGAGCAACAACTGGGAGCTGGGACAATAGCTCATTGCCGGTTTTCTGTTGATATCACTCATTATGAAAATTAGCAGTACTAGTAGTTTAAATCATCTTTTTTTAACCTGTGGTGCAGGTTATTATTTATGTTATTATACATACTGTTCCACAGATAGTTGTCGCATCAACTGAGGCAATTTATCACAATATGGATTTTAGCCGAGATCATTCAAGTGTGCCAGCCGTAATGTTGTCCTTCAACATCCTATAACAGTAGCCCACTTGACCTGATTATTCGAGCTTTTCGCCGAAGCCAGGGTACATCGGCAGCTCTCCTCTTAAAAAAAGTTAACTTGACTTTTATTTATTTAAACACACAGGAAAATGTAGCAGACCAAAAGCCAATAGTACTCTTTGATCGGCCTATTGCAGACATACAACCTTAACATGGCCCAAAATAAAAGCAAAGCTTTATAGAGAAATGTACTGGGTAAAACACTTATCTAGTGCCCATCCTATCAAGGGGGTTTAGGCCTGACTTTTAGTTAAGACGAAAATCCCAGACACAAAAATGAAAGTCTGCAGATGACTGAAAACAAATCAGTAAAAGAGCAATCACGATTTTAACTAAATCCTCCGACAGTCGTGATAAAGTGCAGGGAAAACGTCCAGGAATGACCCAGTCATAACAACCCGGGTCCACCAAAAAGAGCTAACAGTCTAGTGGGACATTCCATATGGTTGTTTTGTGACATTGTGATAACTTAATCTGCCACTTCAGTTATGAGGACAGTAAAAAGCGTTAAAATACAGCAGATGGCTATCGTTTCAGAAACAGCACAGCACAGCAGCAGAAGCTGTGACCCTCGAGGGATGTGAAATGCAAAAGGTCACACAGTCATTCTCACAGGCTGCTCTTCTGTCAGTCACAGATGATACTGTTGGACAAATCAAAAGCAACACAGAAAATAATGTTGCATTAAAACAATGAGCTGGACTCGAACTCTGATCTTCTAATAGACGATTTTCAATAAATATCATTAGATTCAGATAAACAAGGAAGGTACATTCACACACCTCTCTCCTTGTCATATCTATTACTTGACAAGAAACCCTATGCCATTTAAAGAAACATTTGCAACCGGTTGCTTATTTTTCTTTGACCTTTATTTAGTTAAGTTGACTGAGGACACATTAACATCAACAAGAGGGGGAGCAATTAGGTTATAACCTTTGTCGCCTCCGTGATTAGATACTGTAGTCAGTGGTTCCCAAACCCTCTGTTATTGTACCAACAACTAAATATTGCTCTGGCCGGATGACCCCGAAATACGCCCTCATGTTCATTTGACCAGTGAGCCGATGGTTTCATGAGTCTTCCCAAGTACCCCCCGTGGTTAGATAACAGTGCCCCTGGCTGGGAAACTGCTGTAGGTTACTGTTCAGATGGTCTAACAGCTAGGCTACCTAGTTTCCCGACATAACACCTTCCAAGGAATTGCACCTGTCAATCCCCCCCAAAAAACTAAAATGATCGCTCAAACACATGGCTTCCTTAAAAATATTGTATTAATGGCTAGTTTTGTGTTGTCTTAGACAGGAATTCTTCACCATTACTACCTGTTTATTTAAATCTGTATGAAAATTCGGAAAGACGCGTTGCCAGTTAGTTTATATATTCAACATCCCCATGTAAGTTGTAATTAATGTTAAATAACGATAGCTGTGAAAACAAAAACACCACCGGAAAGGTAGTGTACGCCGCAACGTAACAACCACTCCAGACACCGAGCACAAACCGTCCTACTCAAATCCACCGCCTGCCGTGGCTCTTATTAACTACTGCGCTGATTAACACAGAAACGAAGTTGGACAACATCCTTCTATTGGCACTTAGGCCACTGTATCCTGGTACTCTTTAGAATTCGCTAACACAATACGTTGGTGATACTTTTTTTTCAAGAATTGATACCAAATATACAAAAAGCCAAGGCATGTGTTAGCATAGTTGGTGTTCAACATTAGCAAGTGGCAGCATTCGGTAACGAGTAATATTCCGGGGTAGCTAGCTAGTGACATTGTAGCCACTTCAAGCAAGTCTTGCCCGGTTGGTCACAATTTGGCACCATGGGTAGCCCAATGTAAAGGGCAAATGATTCGTTATACATTACTGATAGTGCTTATTCGGCTTGTTACAAATTAACTGTATTTCATATATACATCAACTTTTGAGATCTGCTGTAAACTGTTAATACTGTTGGCTACCTTTAGCATGGACCTTCTTACTCTGCAAGCATTTAATCTCAACAGTTTGATACTGAGGTGTAGTTTTTTTTTGCACTTCGTTACTCACCTTTATTTCTTACAAAACAGATTTAAGTCCACGACCCGCCGTTTCGTACTGGATAGATTCGAGGCACGTTTTAATGCCCTCGACTTGGCAAAGTGGAGGGGAATCGCTTATCCAATTTATTACCAACGTGTGCTTTTAAATCCATGCAAATCACAACGTTCCAGTGGTTAGGACAACAAAAAAAGCCATTCTCGTTCAGATTTGAGTTTTGTAGTTTCTTTTCAGTTGATTTTAGTTTCAGGAGACGCACTTCAAACCACCTTCAGCTTAAGTAAAATACATGCAATGTTCCATGTAAATTTCCCGGTTAAAAACGTGTGCGCTCATATAGTTTTCCTTTTTCCTCTCAAGTTGCCCTGTGCGCACTACGATTACCACATGTACCCGGCGAATATGGTCGAGAAAGGATAGTTTGTGCGATGCATTACCTCACGCCAGCCCCCAATACGTGTAATGTTTTAAAGGGGCTTTGCCACACCGACTGCTGAAATGCCCTGATACGCTGCTGCCTAGCGGAGCCCTCCTGGCCACAGTGGCCAACCAAGTTGTGTCTCTTAAAGAGGCAAATGATTCTATCTGCTGCGAGAGTAGTGGTGGTGTTATGAAGACGGATCAACTACTGTAAATTAGGGAGGGGACGGCTACATACCTTTCAATCTAGATTTAGCCAGTGTGAAATGTTACAGGAAACATTTTTTACGATTATTATGTAAAGCCTAGTTTAGTCATCAATTTGATAGCAGATAGTTATCTAGAAGGCGAATTTCCGCTAAGGACTGATTTAAATTCTTCGACCAGGCTGGGCTACTGGCTGTTTGCTTTTTACCATTTTCATGTACATGACAATTTAATCGCCCACTTGAAACACCTCATTCAGCAACTGTCTTGAACAGGCTAACGTTGAGTCTGGTCTTTAAAGGTCTTCAGTGTTATCCACAGTTGTGGAAACACGGTTAACTCCACGTAACACTGGAGACAATAAATACAGCGGACAAACTGGTGCTGTATTAGAAAAACCACTGGCACTGACCTTGCACATTCAAGTAGCCTAATGACACTAAAATTGTACTTTTGTTTGTTAAAATGTAAGGATAAATTTAACTGAAGCTCCAACAATCCAATGTAAAATGTCTGTGCTCAAATCTGTCTTTTTATTTATTAGAGATAAGTTTACCCTTAAGGAGACCACACCGAGAAAACAGACACCCTGGCCAACACATCGTCCTAAAGTAGCGTTCTTCTGTGTCTCTCTATTGCCCTCTCTTGGAGAAAACGTGTCTCTCCCCTTGCGCTTCTTAAATGCAAATTAAATATCAACGCCCTTGTAGCGTGTTCTCTTTCTCGCACCCACACTCCACTCCCTAAAAGCTATTAAACCATATTAAGCTATTCCTTAAAAGCTGTTTACCCTCCCACACACACACACGGTATAACTACAAGCACACAGGAGGATGGAAATAGGGTTTTGTGTGTGTGAAAGAGAGATAGAGAGACATAAAAGTGAGAGAGTGGGTGGAACGAAGGAGTATTTTCTTAGTCCCCACTAGTTTATCTGTGTGTGTCTGTGTTGTTGGTTTGTGTGTTTGTTGTGTGTGAGCACAGGCCACTATTCATGTCAGAGGGAGAGGGTTAGGTGCGGTGGAAGGGGAAAGCCGGGTGTGTGAATGAACACGTCTGTCTGTCAGGGGCTACACACTGCATTCATGCCGCTCGAAAACACTAAGCTATTCATCCAGCTCTCAGACTACTCCTCTGAATACCAACTCTGCCTTTCAGCGGGGGGACAGGAGCTGGGTAGGCCCGGGACAGGCTGAGAGGAGGGGATGGGGGGGGTTGGGGGGAGGGTCAAGGGGCAAAACCGCCCCAACCCTGCACCCACCCAGCAATGTTGATTCAATAGTCATTCAGGAAAAAGTCTTCCGTCGCTGGGTTGTTTCACACATGTGGGACTCATGGGATATGTGCCGGTAAAAGCATTTTTTTTAGATGTACACACCATCCTTGTTCACAGCGTGATCACATAAGTGATCTAAGACTTTAGAAAAATGACTTGGGCACGACCGTCACCTCAGATACTGAAATGAGTGAGCAGCATGGGTGGGCTCTCACACTGTCTGTGAAGTATCTGTGAGGGTGTGTCTGCTAACTTCACACCTTTGCAACATAGAAGCTGTGGGACCTGAACAGAGGAGAAGTTGATAATTGCACTTGATTGTTGCGGGCCCGCTACGCTGTTTTGTGTTTTATTTTACCGGGTAAATTGGCTGAGAACACATTTTCATTTACAGCAATGACCTGGGAGCAGATAGGGTTAGCTACCTTGCTCAGAGACATAACAACATATATATTACCTTGTAGACTCAGGAATTCAATCTAGCAACCATTCAGTAATGGTTAGATGCTGTCACTGCCAGGCTACTTAGAGCCCTGTCTATTTTCTGTATCTGTACTATGTCACTAATGTCAGCCTCTAATGGTATGAAATTGTGAGGAAAATTTCTCTCCACCTTTCATATGAAGTGGTACCAAGTTAGAATCCAACCTTGGAAGTCAAATGTCAGCGCTACTACGTTGAGGAATTCATTTAAATGAAATTAAAAAATTTTTTTACTGCCTTGCTCAGGGACGGAATAACATATTTTTCATCTTTCTGTCTCAGGGGTTCAATCTTGCAAATTTGTCAGATGCTGGTCAGACCTAGGCCCATAGTAATGTCCTAGCGTGGCTTTTGAATATGTACATCTGGCCACAGAGGTTTTTTTTTTTTGGGGGGGGCAGTTAATACCACCCAGATAAATCAGTTATGATGCGCCACCTAATCCCCCTCGTCCTAATCTCGATTAGTTTAGGCTAGAGAACCGGAATATTTCATGAACAATTCATTATCCTTTCATTTAGGAGAATTTACCTCGTGCTCTCGGGTGAAACCAGTTTTCATTATTTTTTGTCACAGAATGCAAAGATTGGATGATTGAATTCTGGGTATATAGGCTAATGGTCATACCTCTCACTGAAGGTTAAAGATACAAGCCTAACCAGTTTTTCTCAACTCACAATATCACAAAGTCCAAGTCTATGTTTATGGCTTTGACTCATTGCAGCCACTCCTGCTCCAAAGAGTCAAAGGTCAAGAGCTTCTTCCGATGCACATCTTGCCAAACTATTGTGCTTCTCATCGCATTATTGATCAACCAGGGAGTGAGAACATCCTCAGTACAACAAGCTTGAAGGCGCCTTATGGAAAATGGAGCCGAGACAAGCCTTATTGGACACCAACCCTGGACGTTGCTGAGCCCATGTGCACCTCCACATCCGAGCTCCCCCGGGCATATTTGGACGGCTGTAACCAGGCTTTGAATGCAGCTCCACGGCAAGGTAGCGACTTAACGCACAAAAGCTAATATTCCAAAGCCGCAGAATAGCCATCGCGCCATGTGGCTGATTCCTGGGGTAAGGAGAATCTCCGCTTGCTTGAGTGGGGCAAAGTAGAACTAACCTGGACACATTTACTGAGGACATCGAGCCTCCAGCCCTGTCGGGTGGTTGGGAACTTGAAAGGAAAATTGCATCTTGATGTCATTGACCACGTCTGAAGGGGGAGAAGGACACTTTTTCGGCGTTGTTTCCAAGTGAAGTGAACATATTAAGAGGTCAAATCCATTCATGATATGGACGTATCTGAGAGATGAGCTCTCAAGAGAAAAATAGACAGGCAGAGCCACGGACTCATTTATTACCAGGGGAGGATGCAGAACCTCTGATCGGATTACTGCGTGGATTCCATTGTAGTGATTACATTTGACATGTTATTTCTAATGTAATACTATCTAAAACCCTTACATTTTAATCTGGACATTAAAGGCTTTTGGAAAATGTCCCTCCTTGCATCCGGGACTGATTCAACTTCTTGTAAAGAAAACTTTGAAACACACTTCTCTGACGTGACATCTGTCTCATCGACTGATAGATATCTTCAACACATAATATATTTTCGCAGGCAGGTTATTGTTAATAAGATACCCCAGGCATCAGAAACGTGCTTAAAGACTTGAACAGTGGTACTAAGTGTGGCTGTAACCCTGAAACTGAGGATGGATGCATGGAACTCAAACCAGCCTCTAACCCTGTACCAAATCACTCAGAGAGACCCTCCATTGTCACGTGTTGCTGGCAAAACTCACTGATTGACTTCCAGAGAGTGGTGAAAGGCTTCACAGCTGTTTACGTGTTCCACTTAAAAATGACAGGCATTCAACTAAAATGAACAAATCCCTCCAGTTGCTTTACACAATATAAACCTAAAAAACAGCTAAAGATTTAATTTAGAAGGTATTTAATCTTTCAGATATTTCAAGTCTAGAAATCAGACATTAACAAATTGTACACAGTGTTATATGACCGGACACATTTCACATTGCTCATGGAGGTGGCATCCTTGCACATTCACTACTCACGGTTCACCGCAGCCTCCACACCCTCCATCACCTCCACTAAATCAGCTTTAGGACACTTGTCCAAATGGCAGATGCACACGTGAAAGGAGGGAAGGTGTCAAGTTGGCCTTCAGCCTATCTGTTTCCACTGGTAGTTAAATTGTCCTTTTCCCCCTGTATATCTTGTGGCATGTTTCATTGTGGTTAATTGGCCTCCAGGACAGACCGGCCTATAGGTGGCCTGACACAGCTGGCCAGTGTCATTCAATCCCAAGGTCGTTCGGCAATGAAAATCAACATCATACGGGTCACATGACACAGCAGGCTGACGCAGGAGCCAATAATCTATTGGATTAGCACAGTTAAACCGGCCGTGCTCCATTTGCTTGCAGACAATACATCATCGCTTGTCATATCGGGTGTTTCGTGCATTGATCCGATCTCTGAGGGAATGGTGGTCAAGTTGTAAATCTAGGCCCGTGTGTGAAATAGGCCTAAAGTGAGGAGGTTTTGAGTGGCTTCAGAACTGCGCAGAGGGCTCAATTGAATAATAATTTATTATAAGCTTTTGGACTGCCTCTTCCTGGTTTAGGATTGGGTAGAACTTTATAACAGTGTTGGCATCATTATTGACTGTGTAACTGAGGCAAACGCCACAACAGTATATATATTAACCCTTTGGTGCCAGCAGGGACAGCCAATATGGTCAGATGAGGGTGTGGATGGGGGTTGTGGGGGAGGGGGTTTAAAATGAAAGTTAAAACCAATATTTTGTACCTACTGTAGTGTGTGATGAGGAGGGACAATGATACTGTATGTACAACAGTGCACTGTGTCATGACTTATAACAATGATATCAAAAAGACAGAAGCATATTCAGGTTGAAAGAATGCCAAGAGTGTGCAAAGCTGTCATCAAGGGTGGCTACTTTGAAAAATCTACAATATTAAATGTATTCTAATCTGTTTAACATTTTTTTTGTTAACTGCATGATTCCAAGTGTGTTAATTCACAGTTTTGATATCTTCACAATTATTTTACAATGTGGAAAATAGTAAAAATTAAGAAATGCCCTTGAATTTGTAGGTGTGTCAAAACTTTGGACTGGTAATGTATGATTTCAGAAATCTTCAATTTCACTAGACTCACTACACTCACTGCAGCATGGGAACAGTTCTATGCAGACAGTCTGATATATTGTCTTCTGCTTGTCATTCAGATGGAATGAAATATTACAGGAAGCCCAAAATATTACAAAATTAGCAAGAACTAATATTTTCTGCCCGGTTATTGTAATACAAAACTACACCAATAGGGGTAACTATTTTACGACTTTCATGATGTCTGACCTGCAATGTAAAAAGCAAAACTAGAGTCAGGGGGAAATTAAATGTTGTATTGGTCTTCATGTATTCATGCCAAGCAGTTGTTGTTCGTCACAAAAAAGGAAAGTGGACGAATATAGAGGAAAGAGAATTCCAGAGGGCCAGACTCAACCCAAGACCCCTCGACCCCCCTAGACCCCCAGGGGTAAAAACACTGTCTTAGTGGATGACAAGACAGTGGGACAGATCACTGATACTGTTGACAAAGTTGATGCTTCAACAACATTGGTTCAACCGCTATGTTGTTTATCATCTGATAGGGCATCATCTCACTGGATTAATTCAGCAGGTGGAAGGAAGACAGATAAACAAAAAGAGGGAGAACATAATTTAAGATATTTAGAGAAAAATAAATTAAATAATTTTATTTGAACTTGTCATGTCCACCTTGAGGTTTAGGATTTTGCTCACTAACACATTTCATCTATGTCTTTATCAGTAACAGTAATGATACATCCTGTGATCTTGGGGGGCACACCAGTCTGGGAGGGGACATTACATTCAGTCAACCAATGACTTTGCTGCTCTTTGTATCTGTCCATGTATGGTAATGAAAAGAAAGACCCTCCAGTGGAATAGTCAAGTGTCTCAGTCACGCCAGTGAATCTGAGTTAATATGGAGATGCAGTTGATAGTCCTGATTGTCCTACACTGTAAGTAGCCTGG
>JACXGI010007954.1:0-35167 GCA_016801175.1 Esox masquinongy
GCACAGACAGTTCTTATAGCATGAGCCCCCTACCCTAAATTTTATGGTTCAGGGCGGGGGTCCTACCATATCTAAATGAGATTTATGTTGTTTGACACATCTTTTATGGCCTCTGCCGTCTTCAGGTTTTCCCTGTTGTTATTCCAACCAATCAACTTCTAGCTTTAGCGCCTTTTCCCTGATTTGGCATTCTGCCAGTGTTATTACCGAATTCCAAAGTGGTCTGTTCTTGCTCCCAGCTATTCTAGTGAGATAAGGATCCTGTCACCCCCTCCTCTAATGCAGTTAAAATATCTCTTAGTTCTACTTAGCCTCTAACAGACTTGCATGTTATCTTAATACTATTGCCCCACAGGAATAATGTTATTGTTAACTACATCGACTTATTTTTGGCACCTTTTTGTGTGCGTTTCAGATATGCGAGTACTACAGAATGCGTTGTGCTTCTCCATCCGTTTGGGTACACAACAGAACAACGGAGTGGTGGGAAACCGTGGTTCCAACTTTTACAGAGGCCCAGTGGATAAAGAATTTCCCTATGTGTAAGGACACATTTCTGTACCTGTGCCGTCGATTGCAACCACAACAGCGGAGACATGACACCGCTGTTGTGTACCCATTCAAAAATGAATCGCCATTGCACTGTGGAAACCTGCGACCAACTCAGAGTACAGGAGCATTTCTCATTTGGAGTTGGCATTACTACGGTGTGTCACTGTGTACACAATTTCTGCACCTTTTGTCAGGGTTGTGGGGTCTAGTGGATATGGGTTTGCTGCTCCTTGGTGACACAGCCTATCCTTTGAAAAGCTGGCTGATTAAACCTTTCACTGATAATGGACGGTTGACATCCCAGCAACTTGTGTACAACCACAAAACAAGCAGTGCCAGGGTTGTGGTTGAGAACGCATTTGGCAGACTGAAGGGCAGGTGGAGGTGCTTGTTAAAACGAAATGACTGCAACATACACAAGGTGAAATCCATGGTGTTAACATGTTGTGTTTTGCATAACCTCTGTGAAATGAATGGTGATGAGTACAGAGAAGAATGGGGTGTCACTGCATTGAACCAGCCTGTCAGGACACTGCCATCCACTGTAGAGTCCAATGGGCTAGACGCACATACAAGTCTAATGAAGCTTCTGAATACATTGTGAAAGTGTCAGGATACTGCTTACAGAGCTGAAGTACATCATTAGACCTATACGTGCGTCTAGCCCCTCGGACTCTACAGTACACCTGGTTTTACATTTTTGTTCTTAATCTGTTGTGATTTAATAATATTTCAGCAGTGAGCAAGACAGTGTTTGGGAGTTCTTCTGTTTTCAGATTTACAAAAACAGCCACTAGACACACATTTGGTTCCACAACTATTTATTTATCTGCAAAAATGTAGGTGCAAAATACAAAAAGAGTACTATAAACTAGCAGCAATCTGGGTAGTATTATTGAACATTTAGATATGGTGAGCATGGCAGTAATAATAGTGTAAACTAGCAGAAATTGGTAGAATTATTATTGAATATTATAGATACATATGAGTGTAATAAGCTTATGAATAGTGGCATTGCACACTACAACTACGTAGTGAGAATTAAAAAAATATAGCAAGAAGATAAAGCAATAATATACATAACACTGTACATGGTTAATATACATAACACGGTTTCTTCCGCCTCAGACTCAAGGAATCCCAACTCTCGCTTCCTTATTGCTCTTTACGTGGCTCTCCTCAGCCTGACTCTTTCCTCAGTATAGCAGCTGCATATATTGGTCCTGCTGCTCCTGTCCTCGCTGCAGAACGGCCCGGTTAGTGTAGTCCATGTCCCTCAGCGCGTCAAGGAGGTCTGTGTCTCTTTTCCTCTTTCCTAAGAAGAAAAATAACACCAAAACACACCACAATAAATTAATACACAAGCACTGTTTTAAGTAGCATCAAGAGATGAAGTGGCATATTCAGGTTTTCCAACCATTTTCACTGACTAGATTTCAAAACTCTTCCATTACTTTTCAATGACCGTTAATTATATTTGCATGACCTTTCACTACCTAGAAGTACATAAAACTGCGTACTTTACTCCACAGGTTGGGCCACAGGTTAGGCCCGCAGATTGGGCCTAATTATTACATTTCAATTAAACAACAACCTTTTCCACATATTTTCATATTTACTTCAAATGATCAGATGTAGTGACTCACATTAATCTATAAAATATACAATAGGATATCATTTCTCCCATATGTCCTATGGCTCTATATGACAAAATCAAATTTGATGACTTTTCCAAAACTTTCAGTGATTTTACTTAATTCCATGACGTCTCCAGGTCTGGAAAATAGGATTGAAAAATTCCATGGCATTTTGTAAATTGTTGTAGCATACATTTTAAGACTTTAGTTTGCAGGCAAAATGCTCCTACTGGTACCTTGGCGTTTGTTGGCTTCAGCAGGACATATGGGATGAGGGCTGCTGGTGGTCGCAGGGCAAAATACACTGATCTCTGCAGCCTGCGTTTCTGTGTGCCCATCCGTTCCATCTGAAAAAAACACATTAAAAAAAAATAAACGTTTGGTTGTCACCAACACCACGATTCTACACCATAAATGGTACATGCAAAGGAACCGCTAGCCTTAGCATATAGCGTAGAACCCCCTATTATCGGCATAGCCAACAGCAGTTTTGAAAAATATCTTCTTGTACTGAGTAATCATTTGATCAAGTTGTAAAAAAAAGTGGCTAAAAAATACGACCCCTATTATCGGCCACCGTCCCCTATTATCGGCCAACTTACTATTTTGTTCAATAACATTTTATTTCCTCTTTATTTGTGTTACATATGCATAATCACAGTTTTCACTTTGTGTTTACTAGAAAGTTTTAGCTACCTTTCATGCCTTCTGGTGAAGAAGGAAATGAAGACAGATCACCAGATGTCTGGTCTGTCGTGCAAGTCAAATTTCACGATTTGCAACTTGTCTAAAACAATTTCCATACATTACATTACAAAGTATTTCCATTTGGTAAGCTTTTCAGAGTTCATTTGTGTCCCTTGCTCAGACACTTCCTTCAAACTCCCGGCGCATTCGAAAAGGTCTTCAACTGGTGTCATGGAAAATGGTTCTCTCTTCCCGCCAAAAAGATGCAACTACTCAGGAGTTTCTGGATTCAAATTAGACTTTAATGAAGATCATAAAAGCCGAGATGATCTGCAGAAACAACTGCAGAAACAACTGTCTTTACACATTTATACAGTGGTATCTTGTATAACATTACCCGGCCAGCCCTTTATGCTAATCCCTGGGTGGATCTTCTCCTGATCCGCCATCATTGTTTTACAACCTTCTCAAATCCGTTCTTTTTTAAATATTGGTGGCGCAAGTTCCAGAAATTTCATTTGATTGTACCTTGCTTATACATTCATTGTAACTTGATTATTCTAATATTCCAAGACTTATACATCATTTGATAATGATTATACTGTTTACCATATTGGTTACTTACGTGTGTGATTATCATAACAATGCATTCATGAAGTGTTAGAGTTCAGCAACATTCCTATGAAAAACCTCTATACTGGCACAAGATTAGGGGCGATGCACTGCAGGATTTTAGGGATGGGGACTCTCAGAAGACCTTGCACTTCCAATTGTCCTCTGCAATGATCACTGTGAAACTGTGAATCCACTTAGTTTGAAGAGAGGAACTCACAAGCTTAGTATAAGATATTTTACTCATCAGGAGTCTACCACCAGAATTCCATTTGAGTTTGAGTTTGCTGTTGTTTGCAGCATTTTACAAGGCTGACGATGCCATCCTGGGATACAGGATGGTACCGTATCATAAACCAGCTTTGAGTATGCAGACAATGGAGGACACATCATTACTACGAACCATTGTGAACTACAACACTGAAAAGGGAGAGTGTACTGAAGCAGCTTCAGATTTATAATGTGGTGGACAATGTAGCACCAGACATAATGCATGACATTCTGGAGGGGGTAGGGGGATTTCAGACAAAACTGGTCCTCAGTTCCCTCATTGATGATATGCTCATCACTCTGGATCAACTCAACGATTGCCTCACTAGCTTCGACTATGGCTTTTCTGATGCCCAAAACAAACTGTAAACCATTTCAAAGCAAGAGCTGAAGAACCCTGATGGTGCCATGATGCTGACTGCATCGCAGATCTGGTGTTTATTGCGATATCTCTCAATGATGCTTGGTGACTTGATCCCAGAGGGCAATTCCCACTGGGAGCTACTTCTGCTGTTGTCATGTGTGGAGTTAATCTTCTCACTGTCCCTTAAATCAGCAGCTACAATCTACTTGGCCCACCTCATTAAGGGGCATCATAACCTTTTCTTAGAACTCCCAGAGCGACATTTGAAGCCTAAACATCACTTCATCGTTCACTGTTCTGGAGCAATCATAGCGTCAGGGCCCATTGTCCATTTTTGGGCAATGAGGTTTGAGGCCAAGTATGGGTTTCACAATGCGTCAGCCATGTCACATGCAACTTTTGCAACATCTGCAAAACAATGGCATTTAGACATCAAATGTTACTGTGCTACATCTTGATATCTGGCACACTCTTCTCTCAAAATATAGAAGTCCTAGCTGTATCTCCATCACTGCAGCCTTAGACGGATACAGAAACATCCAGAATGTTATCAAGGGCATTCCAATGATGGCTGAGGTTTTTGTGCCAAACTGGGTGATGCTCAAAGGTACTACATACGGCCCTGGCATGACTGTTTTTATGTCCTACACAGCTGAGGGCGAAGCTGAGATACTGTAGAATTTATGAAAAAACATCCATTCATCAGGCCCAATGAATACGGGAAGATGGTTCCAAAACCGTGGAGTAAGTCTTGGCAGAATGTCCACGTTTACTGGATACCCCAGGCATGTTAGGTTGTATATGTTTTCACACCAGTGAAATGTAACAAACTGCAAGCTGAACAGACTTTTAGGGCTGCAACTCCATTTTAATAATGAATTAATCTATGGATTACTACTTAGATTAATCCAATATGTGTTTTCCCTAATCTTGCTCAATGCTTACTTCAAAAGCTGTTGCTGTGTCTCAATTAAACTGTACATCTTGTTTTTATATGGTCTCTGATCTCCAGATTGGCCAAGATTTTGATGTGCTGTATGCTAAACACTAATCAGAATTGATATAAAGCTGAGTGCCACTTTACAGCAACAAAACATTACATATCTCCAACAAAGAGCCTTCTCTCAGATGCAGACACTGCAACTGCAGGTAAATATTTAAATGAAACAAAAAGTCTAAAATGTTAAAGGGGTGTGGTAAAATGACAAAAATAAATACATTTAAAGATTAGCCAATTGGTAAAATTCAAACCTCCTAAATTCTGACAATGCATTCCTGGGACCTCATGTACAAATACAGCTCTGGAAAAAATTAAGAGACCACTGTACCTTTTTCTTTCGTTTCCAAAACAGTTGCAAAGGAAAGTTTTGAGTGAGGAACAGAAGCGTTCAATTTGCAGTGGTCTCTTAATTTTAACCCTTCTGTTATTCTAAATATACTGCAAAACGTGTTTTAACAACGTGTTTTAACGACCATCCTCTTTGCCACCGCTACCAAATTATGGCCCGTCACTGAACTCCTAAAATAATCAAATAACCGAAAATAAGTCTCCAAATCATCAGGATTATTTCTCAGAGAGGAGACCATAACATAAAATATACTGTATGGTTATTAATATTGCTTTTATTATAATATTTTTTTTGTTATGAACTATGTCTTTGTTTGACATCATGTTGTCAGTATGATTGTACAAAAAATACTCTGTATTTATTAAATCCCCATGAATGCAAATTAGAAAATTACATAATGGAGTATCCTTGTTACAATAAATATAATGGTGTATGTTTTATTGTCATAAGATTCACTGTTGTCTTAAGAAATAATGTTTCCTAAAGAAATGTATCCAAAAATATTAACTTTGCTTTGAGAATGCCTGATGTCCTCCATTCACTACTGTCAAAGAGCAATTACAGTTGTGCTCAAAAGTTTGCACACCCTTGGAGAACTGGTAATATATGTACCATTTTTATAGAAAACATGAGTGAGCAGGCAAAACAAATTTATTTTATTTCTTATGGGTTTCATATTCAACTGTAGGTTATAACAGAATGGCACAATCATAAAATAAAACATGGCAACAAAGAAAAAAATTTAATGACCCCTGTTCAAAAGTGCATACCCTTAGTTCTTAATACTGTGTATTGCCCCCTTTCACATCAATGACAGCGTGCAGTCTTTTGTAATAGTTGTCTATGAGGCACCGAATTCTTGCAGGTGGTATAGCTGCCCATTCGTCTTGGCAAAATGTCTCCAGGTCATGCAAAGTCTTTGGTCGTCTTGCATGAACTGCACGTTTGAGATGATATGATATATCAGTCATTATACATATGATTGAGGAAAATTTGTGTCTGTGCATCTTTCATTCAAATACTCCTCTTTTCAGGGCTTTTACATTACCGTGCATCTGAGTCTCCGTAATCAGGGCAACGATGACGTTGAGTGACAGACAACTCGCCTGTCATTCTGATTTAATTCTTCTCCGCTTTGTTTCATGAAACTCTTGGTTTTATTATTTCTCGTGTCAATCCAAGCTTGTTAAACCGTAAAGTAGCGTGTGCACAGAAACACGGGACAAATCGTATTTCGTATCGATTCTGTGTATACAGTGCATACAGTGCATTTTATTTTTCAATATGGGACGATCCAGTATTATACGGCACGGGTGGCAACCCTAGGTTAGATACCTTCATTACTTTAAGCCGTGTTTCCACCATAAAATACCCGGAACTTTGAGTCCCAGGAACTGCTATTCAAGTAACTAAAGGGTACCTTCAGCCCATTGTTGTTTGCGTTTCCATCGCGGTCTAAAGACCCACGAAGATTAGGCAAATAAGTCCGCTGATGTATGCACCATACGCTACACAAAGCGACAGACAGGCATCTTTATTATTTATGCGACACTGCAACATCACAGCAACCATGGAGGAGATTCAAGTTGTGTTTATCATGATTTATTGGTTTGCAAATGTGGTCATTGAGTCAACGGTGGAAAAGAGACGAGCAGTAGTAGTAAATCGGATTCAAAATGTTCGAAATGCTAGACGAGTTGCAATACAAATAAAGTGAATGGATTTTACGAGTTAACGCAGAGATTGACCATGAGATGACTGAGACGGATTTGCGCCATCGTGCACAAACAACTAGAATGTTAAGATTTTTTAGTCGGCCTATATACGTTTAAGTAAATCACAATTGGGAATAATGTTATTGTAAACTACATCGACTTATTATTAGTGTGTTTCAGATATACGAGTACTGCAGAATGCGTCGTGTTTCTCCATCCGTTTAGGTACACAATATAACAATGGAGTGGTGGGAAACCATGGTTCCAACTTTTACAGAGGCCCAGTGGTTAAAGAATTTCCATATGTCTAAGGATACATTTCTGTACCTGTGTCGTCGATTGCAACCACAACAGCGGAGACATGACACCGCTGTTGTGTACCCATTCAAAAAAAGAATCGCTATTGCACTGTGGAAACCTGCGACCATTCAGAGTACAGGAGCATTTCTCATTTGGCGTCGGCATTACTACGGTGTCACTACACAATTTCTGCACCAAATTCTGCAAACGTTGAGAACACTTTTGGCAGACTGAAGGGCAGATGGAGGTGCTTGTTAAAAAAAATGTCTGCATCATACACAAGGTCAAATCCATGGTGATAGCATTTTGTCTTCTGCATAACCTCTGTGAAATGAATGGTGATGAGTACAGTCCACCTGGTTTTACATGTTTGTTCTTTATCTGTTGTGATTTAATAAACATTTCAGCAGTGAGCAAGACAGTATTTGGGAGTTCTTCTGTTTTCAGATTTACACAAACAGTCAGTATACACACGTATTTGGTTCCACAACTATTTATTTATCTGCAAAAATGTAGGTGCAAAATACAAAGAGTACTGTAAACTAGCAGCAATCTGGGTAGTATTATTGAACATTTAGATATGGCAGTAACATAAGTGTAAACAAGCAACAATTGGTAGAATTATTATTGCATATTATAGATACATGAGTGTAATAAACTTCAACTACATAGTGAGAATTTAAAATATATAGCAAGAAGATAAAGCAATAATATACATAACTACATGGTTAATGTACATAACACGGTTTCTTCCGCCTGAGACTCAAGGAATGCCAACTCGACTCCTTATCATTCTTTACGCGGCTTACGAGGACTCTTTCCTCAGATAATATCAGCTGCATATACTGGTCCTGCTGCACCTGTCCTCGCTGCAGGACCGCCCGGTTAGCGTCGTCCATGTCCCTCAGCGTGTCAAGGAAGTCTGTGTGTCTCTTTTTCTCTATCCTAAGAAGAAAAATAACACACTAAAATAAATTAATAATACACAAGCACAGTCGGCATTGTGAGGTCCTCACATCGTTCCTGCTCCAGCCCCTCCCTCTCGCGTTCCTTACCGGCCACCGCTACACACTCACTTCCCAATGTACCTGAACGCAGCCCGCAATCCAGATCACAATCACCAGAATATTGAACACCTGCTCCTCGTTACCCCTCTCTATATCAGCCTGTTCTCCACCTCCACTCAGTTGTGAGGTATTGTTCGTAGTGGACCTGCCAAGCCTTTGCCTAGCGCTCTTCCTTGAACTCATTCCCAGCCTGTTGTCCTTTTCTTGCCCTGTCCCCGTTTGTCTTGGAGTATAGAATCCTGCCTCGTGACCTGCCTGCCTGCCCAGTGGATTCTCCTACCTGCTTGCCCCTGCCTGTACTGTCGCCCTCGTGGACTGATTACCTGGTTACCGTACCCGCCTGCCTGCCCCGTGGATTATCCTGCCTGCCTGTCCCTTCATGTACTGTCGTCTCCGCGGACTGATCACCTGGTTACCGAATCTGCCTGCCTGTCTCTCGTTTTGCTCGTGCCTTATCCCTTGTGCTTTCGCTAATAAATCGACAGTTGCATTCCGCAATTGGAACCTCAAACCCCTGGTCCCGGTGTTCATTACAGGCATAGCCAACAGCAGTTTTGAAAAATATCTTCTTGTACCGAGTAATCATTTGATCAAGTTGTCAAAGTTTAGTGATTATTAGAGACATACAAAGTTAACTAGCATGTCATTAATGATCATTTCTGAAATTTCAGTGGAAATATTACTATTTTCAGCTAGTTGGTTAGCGACATGGCTAAAAAATACGACTCTGGTGAAGAAGGAAAAAAAACAGATCACTGATAATAGCCTGAAGATGTCTGGTCTGTCACGCAAGTCGAATTTCACGATTTGCAAGTTAAATTTCCATACATTACATTTTTAAAGTATTTACCTCCATACATCACTATAAAAAATAGGGGGTGGCCGATAATAGGGGGACGTTAGCTAGGCTAACATGATGTACCTGTAGCTAACGTTAGTTTTTGTCTAGAGGTACAATAGCATGACTATAACAATAACATGACTAGTATAGAAATCAAATATCATGACTTTTCCAAAACATAACGTTATAGCATTTAACATGCATCATGTGAAACATTATGTGATTTACCTTAAACCGACTGGTTATCCAGTTTCTGTGTCTTCCACCATGGCTTCCAACAATGCCACAGCCGAGTCAATCATTGCCACAGTGCCAGAGAAGGCCGGGATGTGACCCAGCAATGCATCTAGACGGTCAAACCACTTGCTCCGCTGGTCAGAGCCGCTTCTGTTATTGTGATCCTCGATCTTCTTGTAATCTTGTTTACATTTTTTAAGCTTCTCCTGGCGCTGTTTCCCAGTGTGAAAAATGTTCAGCTCATTTAACTTGCAGGGTATTTTCAAGAACACCTTATTATTAATGGATTGCCGTTTCCAATTCCCGCTGTATTTGGTCCTCAGCATAAACACAATAAGGCCTGGACTTTGTCGTCGGTCCATCTGTCGTTCAATTTCTTCTCCATAACACAGTTATTCTGTTTGTAAGCACAATTAACTCCTTTATTACACTGAGGACGGCTGCAGACATTTAAAAATAGTGGTTGAAAACTTTTGCGAGTAAACTCTACTACTACTCGACCAATCAGAAATGTTCAGCACCGCAAGCCCCACCCAAAAAGTTCTGGAACTCAGGGAAAGTCCTACCTCCCGAGCAGGGACTGTTTTGGGGGTAAAATGTAGTTCCTGGTTCTTGGTTCTAGACCCTGGTTCCTGGGGTGGAAACGTTGCGAGTTCCTGGAAAGGTGTCTAGTTCCTGGGTATAGTTCCTGCGGTGGAAACGCGGCTAGTTAAGCTACAGTAGCCTACTAGCTGGCTAGCTAGCCAACCATATGTAGACTGACATAACTGATTGTGCTTAAGTTAGTTGTCTGAACTCGAAAACACGCTCGGCATTGTATTACCCATTGGTTATGCAGTCAAGTATTGTTATACAAATAAACGTTATACTCACATTTCAGGAAAAACGTGTCATAGCTACCTATAGACTCCAGTCTACCAGGTTCCAGTCCGGACATTCCATAAGTCCCACCAAGCGAGCCATCTGACTGAAACCATGCACACGAGAACTTGTCGACCGAAGGAAAATGTGTGTCAAAAGTGTGTAAATACAAAATGCAGATCCGTAAGAAAACTTAGTTGAAAGTTTTAAATATAAGTCAACACTTGTAAATGTTAAGCAACAGTTGTAAATGTTTTACAGATTTGTGTTTTATTTGTGAAATATGTTTTTACATATTCACAGATTTTATTTATATTTGTGAAACATGTTTACATATTTACAGATGTTTTTATTTACAAAATATTTTTTCACATTTACAAATCCTATTTTTATTTATGAGTTGTGATGAATATAAGCACAGATTTTCTAGATATATTTACGAATATTGAGATACATCTAACTCCATAGCTGTACAGGAATCGCATGTCTACGATTATTTATTATCTTGTCAAATTGACAGGTTGGAGTCAAGATCCCGGAGTATCTTCGACAGGCAATAAAGAGACAAGAACCATTTGTATTTGCTCTTGGCGACCAACATGTTTCTCAAGCGTTTACAGTAAAACTGTAAATGGAGAGCCACATGAGAACAGAACCTTGCTGTTGATACCTATTTCAAGGCATTTACATGTTTGACATCAACTACCCCAAGCAATGTGCCCCAGCATGGGAATTATTAACCTGCGTGAAGTTGGCCCCCCACCCAACTCAAAGGTTCGGCAAAATAGGCTCAATCGTGTGTGCTCTGTTTGTGCTGGTTGTCCCGTTTAAATTATTGCTTGTGCTGTCTATCATTTTATAGATTTTAAAGAATATGTTATAGGTTATTCTGAGGTCACTCAGCCCCCCAACATCCTCCAAAATCAACCAAAATAGTCTCGTTTGTTTGTGCTTCATTTGTGCTGTGAAAATTTTCGTTTGTGCTGCTTCAGTACTTTATATATTAGACATATAATTATTGGTGATGACACTCAGCCCCCCAACATGCTCCAAATTGAGTCAAAATAGGCTCAGTCGTTTGTGCTCTGTTTGTACCGCTAAAATTATCATTTGTGCTGCTATCATTTTATAGATATTAAAGAATATGTTATAGGTCATTCTGAGGTCACTCAGCCCCCGAACATCCTCCAAAATCAACCAAAATAGGCTTGTTTGTTTGTGCTTTTGTCACGTCCTCCCTCCCTTTAGGTGCCTTGTTTTGGTTTCTCCCGGTTGTCGGGTCAACGAATTAGGGGGCGTGGCGTCACTCCTTGGAGTAGAGCCGGTACCAGCTGCTCCCTATTACCTATCACGCACCTGTTCCCACTTGGCTCATCACCGGCTGTATTTCTGAGGAGCCCTGACGACCCGTCCCTGCCAGATCGTTGATCCTCATTCGTATGTGTTACGTTGCCCTAGCCAAACGAAATCCGGATATACGCTTGCTATTCAGTCTGTACTTACCTTGTCTTCCTGTGATTTAGGAGTCCACCTGACGACCATCACCAGCTCGTGTATCTACCTCCTGCCTGCCTACGACTACTCTGCCTACCCCCTGCCTGTACCTCTGCCGCCAGCCCGTGTACCGACCCCCCTGCTTGCCCACGACTACTCTGCACCTGCTCCTGCCCTCGAATCTACCCCTCTCCTTCCCCTATCTTCCCCACTCGTAATAAAACTGTTGGTTGCACTTCACTCATCAGATCTGCATTTGGGTTCCTTTCAGTGCTGACAGCTTTGTTTGTGCCGATTTGTGCCGTTAAAATTTTCGTTTGTGCTGCTTCAGTATTTTATATATTAGACATTTAATTAATGGCGATGACGTCACTCAGCTCCCCAACATGGTCCAAATTGAGTCAAAATAGGCTCATTCATTTGTGCTGTTAAAATTTTAGTTTGTGCTTCATCTGTGTTTTTAATATTAGAAATTTAATTATAAGCGATGACGTCACTCAGCCCCCCAACATGCTCCAAATTCAACCAAAATAGTCTCCTTTGTTTGTACTTCGTTTGTGCTGGTTTGTGCCTTTAAAAGTTTCGTTTGTGCTGATGCAGCGTTTTATATATTAGACATTTAATTTTAGGTGTCACCAGTCCCCCAACCTGATCCAAACTGCCTCAAAATAGGCTCAATAGTTTGTGCTCTGTTTGTGCCACTATAAGATTTGTTTGTGTTGCTACAGTTTTTGGTGCATAACCTACATTCCAACTGGATAGCGCACTGACTTTACTCGCTTTCCACTATAGCTCTGTCACTATCGGTAAGAAAGCAGTCGCAAAAACAAACCTTTATCGGTACAAAAGGAGCACAAATGATTGAACCTATTTTGAGTGAATTTGACCTATGAAATATTATTTAATATCTAAAAAATTATAGCAGCACAAACAAACATTTTTACCGCACAAACCAGCATGAACGATTAAGCCTACTTTGCCGTAGTTTTGCCCTGGATGGGGGACCATCTTCACGCAGGTAAAATACCATTAATCGCTTGTGCTCCAGTTGTGCTGCTGTCTTTTTTTTAGATATTAGTCCTAAAGAATATTTTATAGATAATTCTGAGGTCACTCAGCCCCCCAAATCCTCAAAATTCACCCATAAAAGCCTTGTTTGTTTGTGCTTCGTTTGTGCTTGTTTGTGCTGTTACAAGTTTCGTTTGTGCTGCGTCTGTGTTTTAAATATTATTATATATAATAATTAGATATAATTATTATATATATATATATATAATAATTATATATATTATTATAGGGTATGGTGTCACCAGCCCCCAACATTCTGTCAAAATAGGCTCAATCGTTTGTGCTCCGTTTGTGCATTTAAAATTTTCATTTGCGCAAATGCGGTGTTTTATATATTAGGCAATTAGTTTTACGTTCGATATTGAGAAAGCTATTGAAATTTTGAAATTTTAAATACTTCTCTAAAGGCTGTGCAATGTGTGAGCCTTCCCTCCTAAGGTTAAAAGAGTGATTTGAAACATCTAGGTCAAGTGATCAAGGAGGTATTGAATTTACAAGCGATTTTGTCATATATGAGTATTTAAAAAAAAAATTGGGATCCATATGTTGAGAAAACTAAAGGGTGTGCAACATGCTGCTCTATGTAGGGAATAATGTAGCATCAAAATAATGTGTCTCAGTCACATTCTGAGAAAGCTATTGAAATTGTGAAATTTCAAATGCTTCTCAAAAATTGTGTAGGTTCTTAACTGGGAACCCAAAGGCTGTGCAATGTGTGAGCCTTCCCTCTGAAGATTATAAGATGGATTTGAAGCATCTAGGTCATATGATCAGGAAGCTATTGAATTTACAAGCGATTTTGTCATACAGTGGATATAAAAAGTCTACACACCCCTGTTAAAATGCCAGGTTTTTGTGATGTAAAAGAACGAGACAAAGATTAATCATGTCAGAACTTTTCCACTTTTAATGTGACCTATAATGTAAACAATTCAATTGAAAAACAAACTGAAATCTTCGAGGGGGAAAAATGAAAAATAAAAACCTTACAATAACCTGGTTGCATAAGTGTGCACACCCCCTTATAACTGGGGATGTTATGGGGATCACATTCAAACTCATGTTAAATATAAGTCATTACACCCCTGCCATCATTTAAAGTGACTCTGATTAATCACAAATAAAGTTCAGCTGTTCTAGTAGGATTTTTCTGACATTTTCTTAGTTGCATCTCAGAGCAAAAGCCGTGGTCTGCAGAGAGCTTTCAAAGCATCAGAGGGATCTCATTGTTGAAAGATATCAGTCGGGAGAAGGTTACAAAAGAATTTCCAAATCATTAGATATACCATGGAACACAGTGAAGACAGTCATCATCAAGTGGAGAAAATATGGCACAACAGAGACATTACCAAGAGCTGGATGTCCCTCCAAAATTGATGAAAAGACGAGAAGATAAATAGCAGCCCATTTCCATTTCTTCCTTAACAGTTTAACATTGGTTTGAGGTTTATAGGTGATGTAGTCAAAGATTTGTTGAGATTTGAAAATGTTGATGATGCCCTTTGTTGACGCTCCCTTGCGACGTGCTTTGGTTATGTTCAGACTGACTGCAATGTCGCCATAAATGTTTCCCGCAATTTGAAAACCACGGTCGGAATCGAGAAAACGAGACCTGTTCAGTGTTGTCCAACTTTTTTCTTTCATTACGAGACTAACCCGGGTTTTGTAGCTTAAAATGTTTGCAAGCGATTGAGCTTTGAATGTATGAATATCTGTCAGATATCGAACATAAAACTACCTTTACTACGGTAAAGCCAGTGCACTATCCAGTAGGAATGTAGGTTATGCACCAAAAACTGTAGCTAATATAACCTCTTTTTTAATAGCTCACTATCCATATGAGTTAGAGATCTACAAACATGTGTGGTGTGTTCCATTACCTCTCTTATGAAAGGTACACCTCTTCTTTTTTCCAAATTCAGTATTTTGATTTTATTTTAAAATTACATGCATTATTACAACTCTATTACCTAATTCACAGGAACTATTTTTAATAGCTTCCAATCCAGAAGACAAGTACCTCTAAAACCACTTGCATTTTTTTCACTGACCTTCCTTGTCAAGGGTACACCCATTAGATTTTCCATTTTCAAATTCAGAAAACTTACAGGAATTTATCTTTCTAAACGACTATTTTTTAATAGCTCACTATCTGTATGAGTTAGAGATCTACAAACAAATGTGGTGCGTTCCATTACCTCTCTTCTGAAAGGTACACCTTTTCTTTTTTCCAAATTCATTACCTTGATTTTATTTTAAAATTACATGCATTATTACAACTCTGTTACCTAATTCACATGAACTATTTTTAATAGCTTCAAATCCATATGACATGGACTTCTAAATCCACTTGCATTTCGTTCACTGACCTTCCTTGTCAAGAGCACGCCCCTTAGGTTTGTCATTTTCGATTTTGGTGAATTTACAGGAATTTATCTTTCTAAACAACTATTTTTTAATAGCTCACTATCCATATGAGTTAGAGATCTACAAACAAGTGTGTTGTGTTCCTGTTCCTCTCTTCTGAAAGGTACACCTCTTCTTTTCTCCAAATTGCTTACCTTGATTTTATTTTAAAATTACATGCATTATTACAACTCTATTACCTAATTCACAGGAATTATTTTCAATAGCTTCCAATTCAGATGACGTGTACCTCTAAAACCACTTGCATTTTGTTCACTGACCTTCCTTGTCAAGGGTACACCCATTAGATTTTCCATTTTCAAATTCAGAAAACTTACAGGAATTTATCTTTCTAAACAACTATTTTTTAATAGCTCACTATCCGTATGAGTTAGAGATCTACAAACAAGTGTGGTGTGTTCCATTACCTCTACTCTGAAAGGTACACCTCTTCTTTTTTACAAATTAATTATTTTGATTTTATTTTAAAATTACATGCATTATTACAACTCTATTACCTAATTCACAGGAACTATTTTTAATAGCTTCCAATCCAGATGACTTGTACCTCAAAAACCACTTGCGTTTTGTTCACTGACCAAGATGCTGTTCTTGTCAAGGGTACGCCCATCTGATTTTCCATTTTCAAATTCAGAAAATTTACAGAAATGTATCTTTCAGAATTCATGAAAAATTGCATGCATTATTACAACTCTATTACCTAATTCACAGGAACTATTTTTAATAGCTTCCAATCCAGATGACGTGTACCTCAAAAACCACTTGCATTTTGTTCACTGACCTTACTTGTCAAGGGTAAGCCCATCTGATTTTCCATTTTCAAATTCAGAAAATTTACAGAAATGTATCTTTCAGAATTCATGAAAAATTGATTTATGAACTAATAATTATGTCCAAAAGGGAAAAATAGACAATCTAAAAGATGGTGATGGTAGAGAAGCTGTCCCTGAAGCTAAATCAGTTGATTATTTCCATGTAAGTTTTATTGGGTCTGAGCTATTGAACAGAATTCATGAAAAATTTATTTATAAACTAGTAATTATGTCCAAAATTGAAAAATAGCCAAACTAAAGGATTTTAACTGTAGAGCAGGTATCCCTGAAGCTAAATCAGTTGATTATTTCCATCTAAGTTTTATTGGGTCCGAGCTATTGAACAGAACTCATGAAAAATTGCTTTATAAACTAATAATAATGTCCAAAATGGAAAATAGACAATCTAAAAGATGTTGATGGTAGAGAAGCTGTCCCTGAAGCTAAATCAGTTGATTATTTCCATATAAGTTTTATTGGGTCCGAGCTATTGAACAGAATTCATGAAAAGTTGATTTAGAAACTAGTAATAATATCCAAAATGATGCCAAATTAAAGGATGTTGATGGTAGAGCAGCTGTCCCTGAAGCTATATCAGTTGATTATTTCCATATAAGTTTTATGGGGTCCGAGTTATTGAGCATTTGTTATTGACAAATGCTTGATAGACAATTAATAATGTCCAAAATTGATATATTGGAAAACTAATAGATGTTTATGGTAGACCAGCTGTCCCTAAAGCTAAATCAGTTGGTTATGTCCATATACGTTTTATTGGGTCCGAGCTATTGAACATAATTCATGAAAAATTGCTTGATAAACAATCATTTCCGACATTGGAAAATTGGAAAACAAAAGGATGTTGATGGTAGAGCAGCTCTCCCTGAAGCTATATCAGTTGATTATTTCCATATAAATTATATTGGGTCCAAGGTATTGAACAGAATTCATGAAAAATTGCTTTATAAACTAGTAATAATGTCCAAAATGGAAAAATAGCCAAACTAAAGGATGTTGATGGTAGGGCAGGTCTCCCTGAATCTATATCAGTTGATTATTTCCATATAGGTTTTATTGGGTACAAGCTATTGAACAGAATTCATGAAAAGTTGATTTATAAACTAATAATAATGTCCAAAATAGAAAAATAGACAATCTAAAAGATGTTGATGGCAGAAAAGCTGTCCCTGAAGTTAAATCAGTTGATTATTTCCATTTAAGTTTTATTGGGTCCGAGCTATTGAACAGAATTCATGAAAAGTGGCTTTATAAACTAATAATAAGGAAAAATAGACTATCTAAAGGATGTTGATAGTAGAGCAGGTCTCCCTGAATCTATATCAGTTGATTATTTCCATATAAAGTTTTATTGGGTCCAAGTTATTGAGCATTTGTTATTGACCAAAATTGATATATTGGAAAACTAAAAGATGTTGATGGTAGAGCAGTTGTCCCTGAAGCTATATTGGTTGGTAATTTTGATACGAGCTATTGACATTTACATAAGCAACTGACGTTTTTCATCAACATGACCACATAATGGTGCACTTTTAAGACGGTGCCTTAACCCTCGCATCGTAGGAAAGCAGTTTTTCATGTTCTTTTCGACTCTGAAAGATTAATATGAAACCGAAATGGGAAAATAAGGAGTGTTGGTTATTCACTATCGCCAGCAGATTCAGAATATGTAATTGCTGTCTTTCTGGTTGGTTTCGTTGATGAGGTATTGACATTCAAAGTCCGAATCTTGAATATAAAGCTAACTTCACGCAGTAGCTGAAATGAACTCTTCACAATCTTTGTGAATTGAGCATATAGGCTACAACTAGGGCGGTCGCAATTACATAATTGCCTGATCGCAATAATTTGAGCCAGATCACAATTATTTTATAAACAACTATCATATTGCACAATATTTGGATTACAAAATCATGTTTCCAATCTGAATAAGGGATTTTAAAGCCAATGTTAGAAACATCTCAACAAATACCATGTGAATTATGTTAGTTTCCGTAGGATGTCTAGGCCATGGGTGCAGAAGAGCGTTTGACAGCTCTGCCATATGCGGAAAACCCGGGGGAACATGACCCCCCCCATCCTGGGGAAAACTATGATTTGTCCCCCCCCCAATACATAAATGAAAACATACCTATGTTTTTTCAATAATAGTAATAAAACGCAATGAAAGCACTTGTGCTGAATATAGACACTTAATAGCAGGTTTAAGTTTCAAAAAATTGCATACACCCCCGCCCTTTGCCTCACAGTGGTTTGATCCACTACACCCAGCCCTCAGCAGTGGTACATCGTGCAGGTACATTACATGTGTGGGAATCTGACAGTCTGTCTGTGGTTTGGTGGTTGACTTTCAGTAAGTAGTTTGAACAAAGGATATGTTAGACATTTCTTTACTTCTACCACTCAATACAATATAAAACATTTCTAACCGTCACCAACCTTCATTTTCTCTGCATTGAATGACAGGTCACTCGTTATGTTAGCTAGCGGTTAGCTGATGTTTGCTAGCAAGATATAGTAACATCAACCAGCTTTTGCAGCTGTTAGAATTCGAGTCAATGAGGGAAGCTTGCAGTGCAGTGTGTGGACAGTAGTGTTCCTTGGCGGTCAAGATGACAGTGTTCGTGTCTACCTTCTGAAAGGCACTCAATGCAGGTAGCTAATGTGGGGTTAATCCAGTCAGTTTGTTTTATGTTGGTAGGGTTCACACACAATAGCTGAATTTGCAGAGCTACAGTAGCAAGCAAACCGATGGTGCAAACTAAAACAGTATTACAGCACTACTTTTGGTGCCCCCCTCAAAAATTGCTCTTGAGAACATTTTATGTAATTGTCCTCTCCAAACTTGAGATCAGATTTTCGCCCCTGAGCTCTGCCCAAAGTTTAGGCGCAGATCATTTACTGAAACTCATTTGCTTCTAAATCTCAATATGTTTAAACCTAGCTTAGAATTGTTTTGCAATGCACCACAACGTAGCCTAATTTCGCAACATTATTATTTAATAGAGTCGCTTTTTTGTCGGATCAACTCTGATCGACAAAAGAAAAAAAAACACCCAAGCGTGTGTAAAATATTTTGACTAGTAAAGTCGAATTTTGTCATTTCCAACCATATTTCCTAATGAGATAATCCACATTAAAATGTATGGATATAAATATGTTGTGCCATTGCATATTAAACGTGTATGCTGGAGTTGCTGCCAGAGCGTGCAGCTTTTGAATCGTGTGCCATGCTTGGTCATATGACCAAAGACTCAGTAATGTCTTACTGAAACAGCGGAGGCTCGCTGTTTTCTTGGCAACAGATCATATAGGTCACACAATATTAGGCTATTTAGTATGCTACTCATCTATTTATTTGGCATATTTCCTACCGAACATTTTGGCCGTTGATATTTTCATCTGCCGGACAACTACTGTTCTACAATAGGCGATGCTGTTCTGTGATTTATCACTGGAAAGGAAGGATTACTTCTGTTGCGCGTCCCCTTACATTGTAATGCCATTCTTACAAACCATTAATGTTTGTACATATTCCCGGGGTAAGGAGAATCCTAAAGTGTGCGAATTAAATTTAATGAATGGATAGTTACATGGCTGGATAGAGGTACTGATAGAACGCCACATTGGTAAGGAAAGTAAAAGTTGAATGGTTTCTTTTCCTCCCTGTCTGCGTGTCTACTAGTGTCGTGAACAAGGAGCTGGTAGTGTTGAGGTATATATTCGAAAGAGAACTTTAGTGGGGAGAAATAAACTGAAAACCGATACTACTTGAATGCCACTTGTCAGCCTTGCTGTACAATCAGCTGTTCCAACGTTTACCCTGGGACCGCAAGGTTTAGCCCACGTTTTCTAACCCCATCGCCAGAATAATGCGTTGAAGGTTTTTTCATTGAGTGGAGAATTGCTTTCTGAGAAAAATAATTTTTGATGTAGTCTACATTGAAAAACGTAATTTAAAGTTTGTCGCGCATGTATGGTAGCCCCTCTCTGTGACGGTCCCAGCCGGACGGGACTGTTCGGCTCCATGTTTTCTGTGTCCTTGGTTTGTCATGTCCTTGTTTGGTCTTTCCTGTTCTCGTTTCAGTGAATCGGTTTATTCCTTTCACCTGTGTTTAAGCCCCCTCCTGTTTCTGTTCTCCTTGTTAGTCTATGTATTTAGTTCTGGCATTTTCTCCCTGTCCTGGTCGGTCATTGTGTTGTTACTATGGCGTTCTGTGGTTCTGGTTCTAGTCTATGGTTTGTATCTCAGTGCACGGCACTCGGTTTTGTTTTTCCCTTTTTGTTTGTATTACAAGCTCCGTTTTCGACTCTGCGCTTGCCTCCGTCTCCTTAAATCGTGACACTCCAGCGCACTGAGTGCCAGCTCTCTTGTCTCACAAAATCAAGCAAGAGTGCCATTTTATGGGGTCTTTAACAGTTGTTTAGATTACTATCAGGAGTTAATCACACGCACACATTTTCAGCAATGGTGGCCCCCATATTATCAGATATAGCCATTGGCCCATAGTTTTGCTAGGCCTGCACGTACGGCTAGCCAAATCCTAACAACCAAGCGTGCTAGAAAAACGGAGACCGCATGCCTTCAGCAGAGCAGCAGTTATCTTCAGTCTAATGCATTTATAATGTCAGTTAACTTTCATTTAAATATAAATTATCTCAGGTACTGTACACAGTGACATTACCTTGACCTCTTGTATGGCCAGCTCATCACAAGGTGATGTAAGTGGCAAGTGATGGTAGAGGCTGCGCAGCCATCGGCTACTATCGGCACCAAGTTCTGCCGATAGCAATAGTTTGTAAAACGTCCTATCGGCGCCAATTAATCGGCCAAATAATTAATCGCTCAACCCCTAAAAGAAATAGCCCCTGATCTATTAATATATAATTCCGATCGTGCATTATGACATTGTAGACATGTAGGCCGCTAGCATGTACATCGAAATTTTCCGCATGTACATTCAAAACCCTATACTTTCTGTCCTGGCCATGGTGGAGGGGTGGGCTAAGCCCTGAATGTATTGTAATCCTAGCGACGCCTCTGCTGATGCCACAAAGTACCCTCAGGAAAAATAAAATTATATTCTATTTTATTTGCTATGGCTTTTGCAGTCACTAGCTCTCAACCAGAAATTTGTAATGTTGGAAAGGCCAGACACAAGGACAACTCTGGGGGCAGATTCAAGATTATATGTACATGATTATTTTTTGATTTATACAAAAGTAAACAATAACAATAACCCCTCCCTACACCCCATCACACCTCCACATCGCTCCATCCATCTTCATCCTTCAGTGAGAGAGACAGAGAGATAGAGGCAGAGAAGCAAGAAAAACAAATATAAAAAAACATGTTGAAAAAAACATTTTTTTTTTTTACACTGAAGAAAGTAGGATACAGATTTAATTTAGCTGACAGACAGATCATATCCACATGCTTTTATCATATTTTTAAAGGTGCCTAATGCAGCATTTAATATTTAAAATATCCGATAATAACCGTTACATACCATCAGTTAACATTAAAAAACAGTCTCTGGCAGAGTGTCAGGACCGACACTATCCCCAGTGCCATGGTGGCAAGTAAAACATAGAAGGCCGGGATGTTTGTAGGCGTGTACGTCCTTGAAGGTGTGGGAGGTGAAGGCAAATGACAAGCTTTGTTTGGGTTCATGTAGGCTACACTGAACGCTCAAGAAACTAAAATATACGGAAGGAACTCGAGCATAAGACAAAAGAGGGTAAATTTTGCATTTGATGGTGAGAGCTGAAGTTTTCTGTGAACAGTGATGCAGAGTTGGCTACCTTTCTACTTGACAAGTAGGTTACATCGCCTCATTTATCTAGTTGGCTAGATAGTCAAGGAAATCTATGTGTAAGTTACTTGATGATGGAGAAACAGTAATACTACGTAGAAAATCATTCAACGTTCTTGTTTATTCTTTTTGTATGAGTGCAGATACGTTTTGGGAAAGTTTCTCCAAAGTCTTTGGTTGAGCCAATAAGCTAACGAGCTAAGTTGTGTCCGAGCAGACACTCCTTGATTCCATTTCCTGCTGGAAAATAGTGTTACAACCTGGTGTTCTCTGCAAAATGTTTTAAAAAAAAAACATGCTTTGTTGGTTGTCTAAACCTTATGCATAAGTGAATATTGCTCGGAAGAAGCAAATATTTTGCCTTTTAGCTAGAGTTAGGCTTGTGCAAACTGGTCAAAGTGCGCACATTATTGTTCCAGCTAGCGCTAACTAGCACAATTATGGTTTCATGTTCGCTAGATAGCCATCAACGAGTCTCTGAATTATGGCGATGCATCTAACGCAATAGCCTAGATGATGTTTAGATTGGTTTAGCTGTTAACTTTGTTTATTCTGTGTTTTGTAGTTGTGGAAAAGGCCCATCAACTTTAACCCCATTTGAAACGAAAGTCTGTCTTCATTGTTCCAGCGTCGATGGTTAGATGTGACACTGCTTCAAACAGGTCAGTATGCTCATAGTTTGTAATGACAATGTCAGATCCTAATGGAGTTATAGAACGAATATACAACTCACCGCCTATAGGTGACGTTAAGTTACATAAGGCACCTTTAAATTTAATCAATGTGCTGGCTTGAATTAATTATCATAGTCATTAAGTCAACAATTTATATAAGACCTAGTTGGCATTGCCAAAATCGCACTATGGTTTCAATGTACAACAAAATAAATAGGTTAAAAGTTTGTTTTGCAGCAAGCTATCATAAGTTAACAAATGATTGTAGTGCCTCTAACCTTTTCACGCGTAAGTTCCAAATATCTCTTCCAGGCCCCCCAGCGTGAGTTATTTTGCAAGTGATTTCAGTATTAGCTCTCAGTTCTAGAATGTGATTACTACGTCACAGGAGCTCCATTCGCTGCAGTTTACCAGAACCATGCTGCTTGCTATATATTTAGTTATTTTTTTATTTTGGCCAGTCAATTTAAAATATATTTGTATATGACTACCTGCAATAATGTAGGTAATTCATTATAAAAACACTAACTAAATAATTACTGAGACAAGTCTGTTGTTAATGTCTTAGAATTTACTTGAGCTAGCCATTAGCCAGCGTGTTTTTTTCAGTGCATCAACTAATGTACTGTAGTGGCTAAAAGCACATTATTTGCAAAGCACGGCACTTGTGTAAATTGTAATATGCTGTTAAACAATTCTTAGCCCATTTAACCCAGTAGCGGATATCATTTAGCCTACCCCAGTGCAATATGCAGTGAAAATATGTTTTTTCTAAAAAACTTTACAGTTGGTGTTGGTAGGTTAGATGTAAAGTACTTAGCCGATGCATTGACGTTAGCTAGGTTGGGTATAGCTAAGGTTAACCTTATTGTCTGTCAACTTTTACATAATCGTTAAGATTATTTGGGACCGGAGAATTCGCTGAACGTCATCCGGACCTGGCGACACATTCCTGACTACGGATCTTTTTCTGACACAATGGTGAGTTATCTATAATTGCATAAACTGTATACAGTAATATGTTGGTTTGTATTATGGTCTTCAAATCGATGTATGTATAGCCAATTCAATTGTGATCAAGAGGGGGCCTATGAATACAGTAGCCTAGTGCAAACTGTTTTATACATGACTGGCTTCCAGTAGATTTAAGTCATCCTATTACACACAGTATATCCTGACATTACATAGTTTTCTTGGAATTAAAACAGTAAGAAAAGGCATTAACTGTATTGACGACACTGCACACGGGTATTCCACTGAAAAAAAACATGGTTTATTTACAATTCCTCTAACGGGAATATAAATAAAGCACAAAGTTGAAAGTTGAAATACAGTGCTGTGCAAGTCTTATGCCCCTGAAAGACTAAATAAATGCATTTTACTATAGCAATTTATTTGGGTAGTAAGACAATTACTAGGAAAAAAAACATGCATGACAGTAACAAAAGACCACACATAACAGAACAACAAGGAATACAATTGCTCAATAGTGCTTGAGAGTGTGGTACTCCCCAAAGCATGGTGTAACACATAGGGGTCTGTCACAATGTACACACGTACTTTGTTAACTTCCTCAACTTCCTGCTCCTCGTCCCGGACAGACAGACTTTGCAGTGCCTCCTGGTTTGGCTGCCTTGGGCATCTGTCTGAGGCATTTCAGCTGGGAAATGTTGTGCAGTGAGGCGCAGGGTGTTGTCACCAGAAGGCCGGCATCCTGCGGGTGGACGGCGTGGGATGTGATGCTCCTCCAGCAGCTCTCTCATGAGGTTCTCCCTATATTTTTGGTATGTTATAACCTCACCTACAGTGGATATAAAAAGTCTACACACCCCTGTTAAAATGCCAAGTTCTTGTGATGTAAAAGAATGAGACAAAGATAAATCATGTCAGAACTTTTTCCACCTTTAATGTGACCTATAATGTGAACAATTCAATTGAAAAACAAATTGAAATCTTTAAGGGAGAAATATAAAAAACCCACAATAACCTGGTTGCATAGGTGTGCACACCCTTAAACTAATACTTTGTTGAAGCACCTTTTGATTTTATTACAGCACTCACTCTTTTTGGGTAGGAGTCTATTAGCATGGCACATCTCGATGTGGCAATATTTGCCCACTCTTCTATGCAAAAGCGCTCCAAATCTGTCAGATTGCGAAGACATCTCCTGTGCACAGCCCTTTTCAGATCACCCCACAGATGTTCGATTGGATTCAGGTCTGGGCTCTGGCTGGGCCATTCCAAAACGTTAATCTTCTTCTGGTCAAGCCATGCTTTTGTAGATTTGGATGTGTGCTTTGGGTCGTTGTCGTGCTGAAAGGTGAACTTCCTCTTCATCTTCAGCTTTCTAACGGACGCCTGAAGGTTCTGTGCCAAAATTGCCTGGTATTTGGAACTGTTCATAATTCCCTCCACCCTGACTAAAGCCCCAGTTCCAGCTGAAGAAAAACAGCCCCAAAGCATGATGCTGCCACTACCATGCTTCACTGTGGGTATGGTGTTCTTTGGGTGATGTGCAGTGTTGTTTTTGCGCCAAACATACCTTTTGGAATTATGGCCAAAAAGTTCAACCTTGGTTTCATCAGACCATAACACATTTTCCCACGTGCTTTTGGAGGACTTGATGTTTGTTTTTGCAAACTTCAGCCGGGCTTGGATGTTTTCCTTTGTAAGAAAAGGCTTCCATCTTGCCACCCTACCCCATAGCCCATTCATATGAAGAATACGGGAGATTGTTGTCACATGTAGCACAGAGCCAGTATTTGACAGAAATTCCTGCAGTTCCTTTAATGTTGCTCTAGGCCTCTTGGAAGCCTCCCTGACCAGTTTTCTTCTCGTCTTTTCATCAATTTTGGAGGGACGTCCAGTTCTTGGTAATGTCTCTTGATGATGACTGTCTTCACTGTGTTCCATGGTATATCTAATGCTTTGGAAATTCTTTTGTACCCTTCTCCTGACTGATATCTTTCAACAATGAGATCCCTCTGATGATTTGGAAGCTCTCTGCGGACCATGGCTTTTGCTCTGAGATGCAACTAAGAAAATGTCAGGAAAATCCTACTAGAAGAGCTGAACTTTATTTGTGATTAATCAGAGTCACTTTAAATGATGGCAGGTGTGTAATGACTTCTATTTAACATGAGTTTGAATGTGATTGGTTAATTCTGAACACAGCCACATCCCCAGTTATAAGAGGGTGTGCACACTTATGCAACCAGGTTATTTAATGTTTTTATTTTTCATTTTTCCCCCTCGAAGATTTCAGTTTGTTTTTCAATTGAATTGTTCACGTTATAGGTCACATTAAAAGTGGAAAAAGTTCTGACATGATTTATCTTTGTCTCATTGTTTTACAACACAAAAACCTGGCATTTTAACAGGGGTGTGTAGACTTTTTATATCCACGGTATAAGTGTGACAGAGTTGAAGATAATGAGTGAGAGAGTTACATTATGCAATTATATTGACACATATGTATATCCAATTACAAAGAAACAGCATGTTCAGTTATCTTACCTGTCAAATGCCGGTGTACAATATGGCTGTGGAGGAGTGCAGTGTCTACGAGATGGAAGAATATCTTCTTGCACCATTTAGTGGTTTTGCGGGCACACTCCACAAAGCTGTTGACCATGTCAGCCCTATCAACAGCCCCCATCTTTTTATAGTATTCCTGCACACAGTCAGGGTTCACCTTTCTCTCTCCTGTCAGGTGGTCCACATTTCCTGTTGCTGACATCGTGGCAGTATGGACAGTGGAGAGGACATGAACACCTCTTGTCATGCCACTTCATAGCTAGCTGTTTCCCATTGTCCAAGAATTCAACCTCCTCTTTCTGCATCTTCCTGCTGCTGAATCTGGGTATCCCCTTCCTGTTACTCCGGACTGTGCCACAGGCCCCAGTGCTCTTAGACAAGAGATGCTGAAGCAGAGTTGGGCTGCTGTACCAGTGGTCCACATAAAGTGTGTGGCCCTTGCCAAGGTGAGGAGCCAGCATGGTCATTACCACTGATCCGGACACACCAAGACCCTCAGAATGCTGGATGTCAGTAGTGGACTCTGTGTATATTATAATATCCTGGACAAATCCTGTCTTGACATCACACAGAACAAAGAATTTGACCCCAAACCTGTGCCTTTTGGAGGGAATATATTTTCAAAATGCCAACCTACCCTTCCACAGCATTAGGGATTCATCAGTGCACAGATCTTTGTAGGGGACAAAGACCTGACCAAATGCTTTTGTCAGTCCTGATGGAACTCTCCTTATTTTGTGCAAGGGGTCTTGGAGGTTTGCTGTGGCGTTATTTGCAAAGTGTAGGCATCGTAGGAGGACTAAGAAGCGGTCTTGGGAAAAGAAGGTTGCAAAGAAGGGTGTAGCAAACATGGGATCTGAACTCTAATATTCCCTCAGGGAGTTCTTCCTCACTATTCCCATGAGGACAGCCATCAAGAAGGTATACATTTCACCAGTAGTTGTTGACACCCACTTGGCAAGCTTTCCCCTTACTCCTGGCTCTGTCTTCTCCTGCAGCTCCAGTGCATAGCGGTTGGTCTCCTCCACTATGTCTTCCACCAGCTGCTCTGTCATAAAGAGCTTGAAGCACTCAGCCTCAGTGGGAGATGGCAAAGGGGTTTGCACTCCAGACTGGCCCTCATCAAAGGCAATGGCGGGGACAGGGGGGGTAAAATGACTGGTGGCCTTCCAGTGGCTGCTGCTGGCCTCCACCACATCACCCACAAGTGGCCTGCCTCCATCCTCATCAGCATCTTCAGTGAGGATTTGGGTGGTTACCTCAGGGGCCTCAGGTTCAGGTTTCTCCATAGCCACAAGATTGGCGGGTAGCTCCTCATCACTGTCAGAGTCTGACGCCTCACTCTGATATTCTGATTCATTATAAGAATTAAAAAACAACTCAAGAATTTCTTCATTTGTGAGCTGTCTTCGTTTGAAAGACATGCGTGCGCGGGCTGTTCTGTTTACATTGCAATGCAGTCTGGGAGTTGTAGAGGCTACCCAACCAAAGACAATAAAAAAAGGAGCCGATTCACAGATCTGTCCAGAAGCCAACAAATGGAAATGACTGGGGGTGACCGTCCATTCAATTAGGCTAACCAATCTTACCATTATCTTTGGTTGATTCGCATAAACAAACATAACAGTGCCAACAAACGTTAGCTACTTTTGGGTTACTAACTTCTATGGATTTTTTACCTAATGATTTTGACCAGTCGTCAGCTCTCCCGGGATATGGTAAGTTGTTACTAACATCATTCATTTTTGTGTGAGGCGTATTATGAGTTTAGGTTTTTTTTAGATTCTATTTTGTCATTGAACAAGTGCAGTACTAAGAAATGCAGTTAGCGTCTAACCAGCAGTGCAAACACAAGAGGGCAGAAACTTTACAAGTACTATGTACGTTACAAGTGGGATGTATACATGTGCAATAAAGGCAAATGCAATACAAATGGCAATTCTAAAAATGCAATGAAGGTAAATATGTTTATTTTAGCAAAATATGACTGCTGGTGTTGCTACGTAAGTAAACGTTCATATCCTGATTTGAACACTAGTTACCTCTGTAATTGATGGAAAAAATGCACAATGAAATTAGCATCTAACATTGACGAAATAAGTTATAAACACTCTCTGAGCTAAATGTAAGTGTGGCCTGACCAGGGATTGTTACGTCACTCCTAACTAGGCGTTCGAAAGATGCGTTCTAATGATACGTTCTAATCACACCGGTGTGATCGTACGCTTCAGGGACCGCGTATGATCACACCAGTGAAAGGGTTAAGACTGTCATGAACTAATAAGATGGTTGTTTGTAGTGGCTTTAAGACTAACGTTATACTCAAACTTCGCCTAACAAACGTCAACTTTGCTGTCAAATTCAAGGCACCAGAATTGTTTTGAACGTTTAGCCAGTTTAAATAAGTTGAACAACACTTGAGTCACATAAGTCGCGCTATGGTTTCATTAAACAAATTAACAAATAGGGTAACGTTAACAGTTCATTTTGAAGCAAGTTATTATAAGCTAACAGATGATTGTTTGTAGCTAGCTAGTGCCTTTACTGAATGTTAGCTAATGTTGGCAAGTTTTGTTTGTTTGACGTTGAAAATAATTCTGGTGTCTTGATTTTGGTCTCATCACTCCAAATTACAGTGTGCCAGAAGCTGTGAGGCGTCAAGGTGTTGTCAGGCATATTGCAACCACGCTTTTTTGTGGCATTGGCGCAGAAAAGGCTTCTTTCTGGCAACTTGACCATATAGCTCATTTTTGTTCAAGTATCGTCGTATTGTGCTCCTTGAAACAACCACACCGTCTTTTTCAAGAGGAGCCAGTATTTCTCCTGAGGTTACCTGTGGGTTTTTCTTTGTATCCCGAAGAATTCTTCTGGCAGTTTTGGCTGAAATCTTTCTTGGTCTACCTGACCTTGGCTGTGTATCAAGAGATCCCCAAATTTTCCACTTCTTAATAAGTGATTGAACAGTACTGACTGGCATGTGCAAGGCTTGGATATCTTTTTATATCCTTTTCCATCTTTATAAAATTCCATTACCTTGTTACGCATGTCTTTTGACAGTTCTTTTCAGCTCCCCATGGCTCAGTATCTAACCAGCTCAGTGCATCCACGTGAGAGCTAACAAACTCATTGAGTATTTATACACAGACATTAAAAAGCCATTTACCAATTCACCTTTAATTGCCATTTTCACCTGTGTGTGTCACCTTGTGCATCTGTAACAAGGCCAAACATTCAAGGGTGTGTAAGCTTTTGGTCAAGACCATTTGGGTGATTTCTGTTATCATAATGATTTAAAAAGGAGCCAGACATCTATGTGATAATGAATGGCTTTATATGATCACTATCCTTAAATAAAAGACAGATTTTTTGCATGATCCGTCATATTTTCAAAATCAATGCCATAATTTCACAATTTCTACTAGGGTATGCAAACTTGTGAGCACAACTGCATGTAAGAATCAACATGTTCTATAAAATACACATTTAGGGTAGTAATTTTAGGGTCATCCAAAGCTAGGTTCTGTGACCTAGAAAATAGGATGTACTTTTTATTTGCATTTGGTACCAACTTACCGTCTGGTCCATTAGTGTTTTGTTGAGAAAAGGGAGCAGTATTATATAGTACTGTGTCGCCAGCATAAAAATTATGTTTTCTAATTCAGAATGCAGAATATATACATATTTATAGTTTGATTACAAATATTATATGCATCACAAAGCAATTCAAATTCATTTAAAAGTTTTTTTGTAATAAGGAAGATCATTAGCTGTGTCTGTAAAACATAAATCTGCATGTTTTTCAGTATGTTTGTGTTTGTGTTCCTAAGAGTTGGAGCTTTGAGTGATGGGCTCATAACAGGTGAGAGTTAAGATTATCAGGGGCGACAAATTATCCCTTTGGATTGGGGGAGATTCATATTATGACTACGCCCATCACCATTTATCCTCGATGTGAAAACTTTTAGAATACACCTACAGAAATAGCCATTCAAATGGTAATCTGGTATTTACAACATACAGTTCATCTTTTATTTTCTGCAGGTATTAAAAGCCCTTTTTGCACAGGACTTTTGTCACTGTCTGCCAGAGAATATTGGTTATGTAATTATTACCCCAGTGTAGCATATATAAGTAGAATGGAACACTAACTGCGAAGCGGTGTGATACTAGATTTGGAATGAGCACTGATGAGGTCTACCACAAAGGATCAGACCACAGACCAGGATATGGAGTTAAATTAGGCTACAGCCGGCTTATTTAATTTAGATACAACATAGGTTTTTAATAAATTAATAATTTCTGAAAAAATTAATTACTATTATGATGTTCTGACTATTAATATTGCACTGTAATATTGTAATATTACATTGGGTGCGCCATTTCACCGTTAATACTTGTAGTGAATTATCTAAAACATTCAAAATTCACACACACAACTGTCCTACCATACACATGAGATAATCAGTCCCACACACAGAACAGCACAGCGTGCCGCTAGAGAATGAGTCCTTTGTGAAGAGTCCTTGTTTTTACCTTACAGATTCCAAAAATATTATCAAGCAATTTGTTTCCTATAAAAAACGGACCTGTACATAGGATAAACAGGCAAAACAAATACCTTCAATCCATGGATCAATAACCCAATAGTAAAAAAGTCAGTATACAAAAATGTAATTTGTTGTAAACTACTGTACAATAATGTTATTCCTTACTCTTCTAAATACTACGGAAGGCCTGAACTGTAAGGGGGAAAAAAATGTGGGTGCAGCATATTTGTTTATTTTGTAATTATCGAGATAGTATTGAGATAGTATTTTTTGGCTAAATCTAGGCAAAGAAACTGATGAAAGCCATATATTTACACACTTATCAAAATTGTGAGGTGGTGTAAGCCTACACAAAACACAGAACTTATTTGAAGGGGTTCTAAAAATTCCATATGGAAAAAATTAGTGGAATATTTGGAAGAGATTTAATTTACACATTCAACATTAACATTTATGATGGAAGCCTAGAGGTTACTGTAGGCATGAAGATATTTTTAACGTCTAATGGGATGGCCTAATATTCACATTCAGTTTAGATTTATGATTTTGGTGATGCCCCTCCAGATCCCCCACTCCCACATTCCTTTTCTAATTTGAACATGGAGACTCAAAACTTTAATCAGTAAGAATACATCGGTTCGAGAAATGTCCCTGACAGTCAACCTGCTAGTCCAAGAACCCCTATTACATCTATTAACATACACATAGCATATTACATCTATTTCTCGCCAACAAATCATTCTTGGTAAATGACATTATAATATCCTACAACCTAGATTTTATGTTCCTCACTGAAATGTGCCTAACAGAAGATTGTAGTGCTACTGTTCTTAATGAAAAATTTGGTTTAATGAATATGTGTCGAAATGGTAGGAAAGGAGGAGTGGCTACCTTATTCAAAGATACCTTCCAGTTCAAAGAAAATACACTTGGTAATTTTATTTCTTTTGAATACCTCTGTTTTACATTGAAGGGTGCACCCAAAATCTTGTTTTTAAACATTTACAGACCTCCACGATATTCTGCAAATTTCATTGATGCTTTTGATGAACTACTCTCTGTTATATCAGTTGACTATAACTTGTTTATTATTACAGGGGATTTTATCATCCACATAGATAATAATATAGACAATAATGCCAAAGAACCTTTTGCACTACTTGACACTTTTGATCTCACTCAACATGTGAAAGAGCATACACACACTCAAGGCCACATTCTAGATCTGGTTATCTCTAAAGGTCTTGATATTTCCTATGTCATGGTTAAAAACTTGGCCCTGTCTGATCATTTCTGTGTCTTTGTTGAATCACTGATCACCCCGGATGTTCAAGTAAACTCTGTTTCTGTTAGGAAAAGGTACATTAATGAGAGTACCAATGCTCAGTTTATGGAGGCCATAGCTATCTCTCCAACAATAAGTGCTGAGTCAGGTGATGTACTCCTGGATCATTTTAATGCCAGAATATTGAATGTCATGGATTGTGTTGCACCGGTAAAGGTAAAGAACTGTGAGCAAACAGAAATCACCGTGGTGAACCACCATGATGGTTAGCGCCCTGAAAGAAAATGTAGGAAAGCTGAACGTTAGTGGAGGAAAACTAAACTTCAAATCCACCATGACATCTAAAAACAAAGCCTTGGTAGCTTCAACTATGAGTTACGCAGGGCTAGACAGCAACATTTATCGGGAATGATCAAGAAGAAATACCCACACTCTATTTGCTGTGGTCGACAAGCTTACAAACCCTCTAAAGCAGATAGTGAAGGAACCGAAAAATTTCAATTCTATGTCTATTTACACATTCAATGATTCTTCATTATTTATTATAGACATTTATACCTATGTACTTAATTTCTATTCTAGTAGGCTGTCATTGGAATGATTATGGTTAACAGTTGTTTCTATAGGGAGCGAATGCAGAGACAAAAGGGTTGCTTTTAAGTGCCTAGTGTGCATGATCCTTGAGATAACATCCCTGTGTCATAGGAAGAGCCCCAGGGATTGATAAGGGGTCAATTCTACAGGAATGGTTTTGTTTTCCTTAGGTCAGTTAACCAACCCCGACTACTTCAGTTTTAGGATATAACCAGAGCGAGGGTTTGAGGAAGCTCTCTTGCATTTACCTTTCCTCCTGTCTGCATCTTCAATCTCTGGAGAACTTTCTATTTTTTTTACTTCTACTGTAATTGCAATACTCTCTTATATTTAATTCATTGGTTACATTAAATAATTGACTATTTGGAATTAATCTTAAAAGGGTCAAAATCCGGTTCCTTCAGTAGCATCAGAACTCATGTCCACTGTGAAATGTAATGAATTTGCATGTTTCTTTAGTGAAAAAATTAAAAGTTTTAGATGGACCATCAGAACTACACAGTCTAACAATGACACTGTACCATCACTACGACCACCAAGACAACTTGGTTGTTATGTCACAATTTAATACAATTGATCAAAAATCCCTAGAAGAAACAGTTTGACATCTTAAAGCTTCCACATGTTGTCTTGACACAGTGCCATCAGACTTTTTTAAAACAATTTTTCACTCTACACCAATGGACCTACAGCAAATAGTTAATAGCTTTCTGCAACCAGGCATTTTCCCAACATCTCTAAAAACAGCTGCAATTAAGCCCCTATTAAAAATGAGAACACTGGATACATCTTTATTGAACAATGTTGAAGTGTATGCTTGTTATGTTTAGATAACAAAAGACCATCTGTTTATCCGTACACAGGAAGTCACGTTCATTCAAAGCAACAGTAATTAGCCAATGGGCTTACAGTACTGGGATGTGTATACCTGGATGGGAAGTCTATAAAGCTGAGGTACGAACGGAAGTTTCTTTGAGATTGAGTGAGATGAGATTGAGTTCATAACAGTGTAGGAATTTCACGGCGGCCACGGTGCCTTTTCCTCTGGCTGTGATGCCCCGAAAATCATTGTAAGCCCTTTGTGCCCCTGCCACTGTGAAAAACCTTGCGGTCATCAGTTTGTTTGAAAGTTTTTTTTGTAGTTCGCTATTGAGAACAACCACAAGAACGGACTACATGCAGGTAAACAAGCTAGCTAGTTATCGATAGATAGCTGACTCATTTAGTGATTACCTGAATCAAACCTCTCTGTTTTGGAAGGTGCGTTCATGAGCAACTGGGATGTGGGAGAATACACCTGAACGCTTTTTGAAAGCTCCGAGAAGTAACGTTAAGTTTGACATCACTCAACATGGCAGCATTTGTGGTGAAAGATTAGAAAACAAGAATTACTTGACTCGCGCACACATTTTTTTATTTAGGTCATACTCATTAGCGCAGGTGATTGTGATGTTAAATGATACTTTGCGGTTTACTTTTGGGTAACTGAGGAAATGTTACGCCTCTAGCTAGCTAGCCTTAATGTTACTTAACAGTCAATACCGTAGCGTGTTTGGTGTCATCATGCGAACGCTCCCAACTAAAACTTCTGAAATGAAACAGATTCCAGAATCTATAAAAATGTTGAGGGGGAGTTGATGTAATTTCAAGGATTAAAACATGACAATTTAACTTTTTATGTGGAAAAAACATCAGTTATAATAAGTTATTATTCAAAATATGATATAAAAATGTGAATAATGTATGTTTTTATGCCATGCATGTTTTTTTTCCTATCAGCAAGTCAAGTTGTTTATTTGTAAGCTCCAAATCCTCCTATGTCACTCAATGGCTTTTGTGCCCTGGCATGTGGCCTTTGTGCCCTAAACATTTTTGTGAAACCGAAGACCAAATGGCCTTGCCCCTAAAATGGTGAAATTCCAAGCCTGGTTCATAAGACATCGTGTATGAAGACCGAGTCTGTAACATCATGAACAATAGACTATCATATGCTGCAATAAATAATTACTCTCTCCCTTGACGACCGTATATGCGATCATTATTTCAACCACTATACGAAACGGATGATTTCTAACAGCAAGTTGCCATGACCTGATGGAAAAGTTTTATTGATTCTACTGAAAATCAATTGGATAGCTTAGGGGCTCATTTTGCAATTGCGAGGAAGAAGTTGCTTTTCCCAGTTACTGGTTGCTGAGAACATCTGATCAATCAATCAATCAATCAATCAATCAAATTTATTTATAAAGCCCTTTTTACATCAGCAGTTGTCACAAAGTGCTTTTACAAAACACCCGGCCTTAAAACCCCAAGGAGCAAACAACAGTAGTGTTGAATTTCAGTGGCTAGGAAAAACTCCCTAAGAAGGCCGAAATTTAGGAAGAAACCTAGAGAGGACCCAGG
>JACXGI010007955.1:0-35242 GCA_016801175.1 Esox masquinongy
ATTAGTATAGTGTACGTTACTAGTGGGATAATAGTATTAGTATAGTGTACGTTACTAGTGGGATAATAGTATTAGTATAGTGTACGTTACTAGTGGGATAATAGTATTAATATAGTGTATGTTACTAGTGGGATAATAGTATTAAGTATAGTGTATGTTACTAGTGGGATAATAGTTGTGCGGGACAGATGGCAATTCTAAATGGCATTCTAGATGTGCAATCGTGGCAAATTGAAGGAGTAAGGTAGCATGTGCCACCGGGATGCAGAGATAGTAGCAGTGAGGTTCCCGAGGTAGACATACCTGTAACAACTGAAAACTTTCATTATCAGACTTTGGAAGGCAGTGTCAGAGTAGTACAAAGGGAGTAGTGCAACAAGGTCCCTGGGAGGTGTGGTTGGTGATGGAAGTAGTGCAACTGTAGGGAGATTTTCATAAAATGTTGTTATTTCATATTAACCTGATGAAGAGTAGACAGAATAATTAATGACTTGTATATTAATTGAGTGTAATTAATGACTTGTATATTATTTTTGTGTTAATTGATAAAACATTTAACCAGGGCTCATATTATTTTCCCATACAGTCTAATTGTCTTTGATTTTTCCACATTTAATTGTTAAGAGAGAGTGATGAACTGTACTCTTGCTCTGGCTCCACTACTGTTCTCATGGTCAGTGCAATGAGTGGTTGTTGTTATCTCATATTGAGGACAGAAGGACATGTAGCTTGTCCTTGAGTCTCTTGGCAAAATCTTGGGAGAATGAGAGAAATCACGTCACCATCACACCACCAATATTTCCAACAGTGGTTTGGGGAGCGGATCCTAGAGGGTTGGTGGAAGATTGAAGAAGGATCCATCCAGAAATTAGCATAATGGGAGGAGCTAATATCATTGTATAACCATACTGTATAAAAGTGTGTTTCCGAAGTTTGGAAGTCGGTTGTTCTGCAGACCAACATGGGTTGGTTGCTCTGCAGATCAGCACGGCTTTATTACCTTAATAAATAAAGTCTAATATTGAATTCACAAACTCCTGAGTTGTTTGAAAATGTTGGCGGGAAAAAGGGGAACAATTTTCCATAACACAACAAGGTCCCTGGGAGGTATGGTTGGTGATGGGTCACAGAGTTCAGCAGGGTTACAGTAGATGGGAAGAAACTGTTCCTGAGCCTGCTGGTGCAGGAACGAAGAGACCTGTACAGCCTACCTGATGGTAGGAGGGCAAACAGTTTGTGGCATAGATGTGAAGGGTCCCTGATCCCGCGCGCCCTGTGCAGACACCCTTTGAGCTGGAGGTCTATGATGGCAGGAAGCTGGGCACCAGTGATGTGCTGGACGTTTTTCACCACCCATTACAGGGCCTTCCGGTTGGCTATGGAGCAACCGCTAAACCACACTGTGGCAGAGTGTGGGCTTTCTTCAGCCTCCTCAAAAAGTACAGGACTGAGGTGTTGAGGGTCCAGGAGAGGTCTTTGGACATGTGGACTCCCAGGAATTTGAAGCGGGACACATGCTTCACCTCAGTGCCATCGATGTGAACTGGGGCGTGACTGCAGCCTTTAGACTTCCTGTAATCCACAATGAGCTCCTTGGTTTTCTTTGCATTGAGGGCCAGGTTGTTGTCAGTGCACCATGCCACCAGGCACTTGACCTCCTCCCTGTAGGCTGACTCGTCATTGTCACTGATCAGGCCTACCACTGTGATGTCGTCTGCTAGCTTGACGATGGTGTTGGAATTTTGTACAGGAACGTAGCCGTGGGTGAAGAGGGAGTACAGGAGGGGGCTCAGCACACAGCCTTGTGGAACACCAGTGTTCAGGATCAGGGTGGAGGGGGCTCAGCACACAGCCTTGGGGAACACCAGTGTTCAGGATCAGGGTGGAGGGGGCTCAGCACACAGCCTTGTGGAACACCAGTGTTCAGGATCAGGATGGAGGAGGTGAAGTTCTCTAATCTGAAAAACTGGGGTCTGTTGGTTAGGAAGTCCAAAGTCCAGTGGTAGAGAGAGGGGTAGATCCCCATGTCATGGAGTTTGTTGACCAGCCTAGAGGGGATGACAGCGTTGAATGTTAAGTTGAAGTCTATGAATAACATTCTCACATAGGTGTTGGTTTTGTCCATGTGGGTCAGGTCAGAGTGTAAAGCTGTGGAGATGGCGTCCTCTGTAGAGCTGTAGGTCGTAGGGGTCCAGTGTTGGGGGGAAGCAGGACTTAAGGTGGGCCAGATCTAGTCTTTTGAAGCACTTCATGAATGTGGGGGTGAGTGCGACAGGATAGACGCAGTTGACTGCTTTGGCACTGGCACAATTGTTGCAATGAAGCACTTTGGGACAACCGCCTGGGCCAGTGACAGATTGAACATGTCAGTGAAGACCTCGGCCAGCTGCCCAGCACCTGCCCTGATCACACACCCGGGGACGCCATCAGGACCAGCAGCCTTGCGTGGATTCACCCTGCTCAGTGCAGATGACACTTATGTGGTGGATTGTCTGATGGGGGGGTCGTCTGGGGGGAGTTCAGCTTTAATGGCTGGTCATAGATTGTATTTGTAAATTCCTTGGGGGCTGCTTCCGTTCAACCACCCTTGGTCATTCCCTCCCTCGGATTTGGGACACTTCAAAAGGGCCGTAAAATGTCCAAAACTACAAATCTACTAAAATGTCAGAAAGAGGTATCACAATGGGAGAATCTTTTTATGTCCTCTTGCATCACTCTTAGATCCCATTTCAGGAAAATGTCAGAAGTCCCCCCCTTCGTTGCTTCTCATCCAATGGCTTTTAAGAAGGTGTCAAGGAGAGAGGCGCGTGAGGAGAAAACAGTTAAGATTCTCGTATTGTGTTTGAGTGAATGCATGGCAGTGTTTTGGCCACTAGGTGTCAGTGCCTCCCATTTCCAGGACCTTGTCAACACGCTTTGGCTCGCTTCAGGTTGGTGTTGCGGGGTCACTGTGCACTAAATGACAGGGTGTCAGCGAACCAAAGCCTCAGGCTGCGTCCCAAATGACCCCTATCCCCTACACAGTTCACTTCTTTTGACCAGATGGATCCTGGTCAAAAGTAGTGGGGACCATTTGGTCCACACAGCAATTGTTTATAAGCATGTGAATGCCCCACTGTGTAACCCCTCCGATTGTGAGGTGATTTCCCCATCCATCTCAGTATGAAACTACCTAACTAGTGTTGTATTCCTATCAATGACTGTGAACCCCTCCCCAGGAAGACCCCTCCCCAATTTCGGTTGTCTTGTAAATCAGTGAGCAAACCGCCTCCGGCGTGTTCTGAGTAATCTGCCTCAATAAATACAGTCATGATTGGCATCTCAGCACCAATTTGATTTAACCAGGTCAGGGTTGTTGGGCTTTTTTCCCTCTGTGAATTTCCCCTGAATGCTTGGTCTGTGAAGCACACAGGACTGGGGAAGGACCATTAGAATACTCTATCAAACACAAGAAGATATGCAAAGCTAATGACTGATCTCTCATCAAATTATTTTTGCGTAATTGTTTTATTTTACATACACATTTAAATGGTACATTTTGTCATACTTTTGTTTCTGTGTAAAAACATAATGGTTTAGACGTATTGTGTACTAAATTGTGGAACCAGGAAATTACATCATCAGTCTGTAGCACCTCCCACATACATGAAACTGAGTGAGGTTAAGTTAACCACGGGGGACATATGAGCACAGAGACGTATAGACAGAGAGATAAAGAAACAGACAGAGAGTGAGAGAGAGACAATGAGAGAGTGAATCACAAAGAAAAAATACTTTAAAAAATATTCACTCTCTCCTCTCTCCAAAACCTTTGCATATAAAAATTTAAAAAAATCTCTCACAAAGGTCAAGTTACTCATAGAGGGAAACAACGTAAGTAAAATACCCAGAAAGATTTTAGTTATGGCCCTTTGGAGATGTGATCCATCTTACTGGAAGGTGCCGCTTACTCTGTGGTCAGGATTCTGTGTAGGCAGCTGTTAATTTCCACTGGGACGGGGGGGTCCCTTAAAACCTCACTGTGCCTGTCCCCACCTTCTTGTCTTTCTGTCTGTCTCTCTGATTTTCTTCTCCTTCTTTTGACTAATCCAAGATGGCATGACACACTTTCACTGAAATGCAATACGTTATAGATGAACTGAAACAAGAGTCCCTGTGTGTATTATCTGTATGTAATATATGTGTTATACCTGTATGGAATATCTGTCTGTAATATCTGTCTGTAATATCTGTGTTTATTTGTCTGCGTATGTCGTATGTGCATTCTGTGGGTGTGTACCTGTCCAGTCATGGTAGCAGCATACAGTCATGTTAAAGTTGAAGCGTCTGCCATTGGCAGTTTCCTCTCAGCAGTTTCAAGTAAAGCCATAACACCTCTGAGACCCCTTTACAGGAAAGCATGTGAGTGTTAGACAGGGAGTTTCAGAAGCGCTAACTCCCAGTACAGGGTCCTGGGTCTTTGGGCAGGTGTGAGAGGAAGGGGAGATGACCTGGTTCTCCCGAGAGTCGCGTTATGAGAGGGCAGAAACAGGTTACTTGGATACCACCGAATAACAATAGATGCTAGCTGGGTTGCCTGGCTACCATCTGGGAGAGCGAGGTGTGTGTAGGACATGTCATTCAGATTTGGTTGAGGGTTAGTCATTCAGAGGGAAGGACTGACCAAACCTGAAACCCTGAAGTTACTGTCACACCAACTGACAAACAGAAGTGTTCTTCATCTCCATCAACCTGTGGTAGGCACCAGTCTGAACCTCGACTGATGTGTACTAATGATGTACACCCTGGGAAGACCCTAATTAATAGCTCCTCTGTTGACTCCCAGGGGGCAAATCACACTTTACCCACTTGAGCCCAGTCCTCCATTACAAAGCTCTCCCCAGCCTGGCTCTCTCTACATCCCTGGCCTCCTCGTCCATCCACCCCTCCTTCTGTCTCTGCTGCTCAGATCCTGGACTGGCCACCATTGCAAAAAACAAGATTGAGCTGCATGGTTAAACAGATGGCCCCTAAAACTCAGGAACTGTCTACTCCCAGACACCCACATGTCATACTGAATCACTGCCTTAAAAAATAGCTAAACACCAGTGTTTCAGTCAGGCCCCCCCCCTCAGATTGGCTCAGCCCTCGCTCCCTTTTCCGTTTCTATTTTAGCCATATTGTTGTTAAATTATTTTCTCTGCTCTGCAGCACAGTGTTCCTGGATTGTGTAAAAGGCTTTTTCAATCAAATGGATTATTATTGTTTTATTATTAGTAGTATTATAATTGGTATTAATATTAATATTATGTTAATCCTGGCTTATTTTTTCTTGGTGCTATCATATATATTTACATAAATGACATCATGTGTGATTTCTCATAACCTTTATCCAAGAAGAGCTCCATCCCCTGGTATCAGTTTCCGTTAAATAGAAGGGGAATTCATGAAGTTATAAGAGGTTATGAGTCATAAAGACACATACCACGTATAAAAGACAGACTGGGGGGGGCTCGTGGATTATTACTCTAAAAGACAGAGAGACAGAGGGAAGACAGAGAGACAGAGGGAAAACAGAGGCTCTTCAAGGAATATTTTGGCAACAGAGAAAGCGTGAATATTTGGCATCATGAGGGAGGAAGTCAGTGGCAGGTAACGTATTTCTCTGCCACCAACACACCATCTTTGGGCTGTAAGATAACATAGACCAAAGAACATCCTGTTCAAGTCCCCAAGGGCTTTACAGATGCTGCTCTGTGTATCACAGCTGATTCTACAGGCTGCTCTGTGTATCACTGTTGATTCTACAAGCTGCTCTGTGTATCATTATTGATTCTACAGGCTGCTCTGTGTATCACAGCTGATTCTACAGGCTGCTCTGTGTATCACTGTTGATTCTACAGGCTGCTCTGTGTATCACAGCTGATTCTACAGGCTGCTCTGTGTATCACAGCTGATTCTACAGGCTGCTCTGTGTATCACTGTGTTAAGACTCACACTGCCTTTTATTGTGTTAAAACAGGTGTCAGTCAGAGCTGTAAAAACATTATTCAAGCAAATATTTAGTTCTGAATGTCAATGTGGCCATACATCCACACTGTCCAGGGTAGAATGAGTTAAGCTTCCACACAACTGAGCTCTGGCCTTTTTGTGTCCTGAATAGTCTGAAGGGTCGTTCTCTTGTCCTGCGTCTCCAGTCAATTTAAACTTGTCTTGCAGGGGAATACTGGCATGCTAAAGAAGCCTAGAGAAGATTAAAATTGACTGAACTAGAGCATAATATAATTTACCGGACACTGTGTTAGATAACTCCTTTATAATAATTGCAGACAGCACCTCACTAAATCACACATTCACTCCACTAACTCAATTATTCACTCCACTAACTCACTCACTAACGTACTCAGTAACTCGTTATGAATTCAACATATCACATACTCGGATATTAATGGCTAATAAATAACATTGCTCATCCAGGTATACCTTTCGTGTCTAACAGTGAAGGATCTTTGTCTCCCTCTACAGGTGGTTCTCAACACTGCCGCCACTCTGCTTCCCGACAGTGAAGACGACCCGTCACAGATGGGACCTGCCTCCCAGGTTGGGGTTAATGCTAATCGTGATAGGGGTTCTGTTGTAAAAGAGACACCTACCATGTTAGCATTAGCCTTGCCCTGGGACCACACTGCGAATATTTCATTTAGGTGCCCACTTGGGACCCAGTTTGGTTTATGACCTACACACTGTAAAAAAAAAAAAAGTCTGGGGTGAAGCAAAATTGACCCAAAAGAAAACAACGACATGTACTTATCAAATAATGAATGACATTTTTATTATGTGTTAATTTAATTTTACTAAGTAAGTTCTGAGAAAATCCAACAGAACATTATTGCTTATGTTGTATGCACATTTTCTGAGTATATAACAAAGATAGAGACGCTTATTTAAGTTACTTAATTTCTTTTTGAATAATTTAAGTTTTCCCATCATCATGCCATAAGATCTTGTTTGTGGGTAATTCATCGTTTGTAGACTTTATGATCATTTTACACGTTAACTACATGTTTGAAGAAACAAGTTAATTCATGCATTTGCATGAAGTAACTTAATGTGCCATGAGGTTGGCAAAACTGTCAGAAAAACTGACATTCAATAATAAACGGTAGCGCTTTCCGCTGACACAAATGCAGAACACCGCCATGCCTGCAGATCAATCTCCATTTACCACAGGACAGATGAGTCAACAATGCCCGATAGAACTGGATGAAATAAAAACGTTAATAAGAATGGTAATTACTGACATTTGGACATAAATTATGTGTTTTTGAGTGATAAATTAAATCTTCTTTCACCCCAAAATTGTGAAAAAGAATGTTTTATCTGCTCAGTTAAATTGTTTGTAACATTGTTATTTTTTAAGTAGATTTAATTCAATTTTACAACTACATATTTTCTTACTTTTTAGAATTGATTTTACTCAGAAATATAGAAATTCAAATCTACGCAATGCCGACACATGGTGTTACTGCTGTCATGACTGGGGTGAGAATGACGATAACCCCATCGTAACTGAATTCACACCAAAACAACTGCATTTCCCATGAATCCATCCCCCATCGCTTCTGTCAGACACAAATCAGTGACACAAATCACAGTGAATTCTGTCCCACAATCTTTGAGGTGCTACGGTGTCGAGACGTGTGTGTGTGTGTGTGTGTGTAAGTACAAGTACACGTACGTGCGTGCGTGCGTGTGCGCGCGTGCGTGATTAGGAAGGAAGTGGGGTGCTTATTAAGGATGAAGTAGACAGGTGGGAAGGAGGGTCATATATGACTGGAGGAGGTTGTTTCTGTCTTATTTTTCTTGTGTTTGTATTTTGTTCTTGATTTCCTGTTTTTTTGTCTTAAAAAACATGTATTCCTTGTCCTTAATTTAAAATAAAAAATGAAGAAAAGCAGCCTGCATTTTGTATGTAAACTACTGATCCTCTGTCTGTTGGCGTTAAAATATTTGGAATGAAAATAATGCCGAAAAAAATGTAATATTATGTATCGAATAATAAATAATTTTGATCCTCGACTATCTTGAGCATACTTCCGAAGAAATGCTGATTAAGATGATGGTCACCTAGAGATTGAAACGATTTCTGTAATTTAATATGTACTGAGAACTACTGAAGAATATCGACATTGCGAGAAGTTAATCGTTTTAACGAGTTTTGTAGAAGATAACATTACAGTCCCACTGTCCAATAGCTGCTGACATGGGCGGACGTTAACTATCGTCTTAAACGATAGCAGGGATTCGTACATTAGAATGTCATACTTGTTTTATTAATCAAAAGTGGACCATGAATTGCATCATTCAAGTCACGAGTGCATCCCGAAGTTAATGGCATTAATTAGCAACTCCGTGGAAGTGGAAGTCACCCTTGAAGTTTCGTCAGCAACACATTACCACGGAGGGCACTCCGAGCAAGGGCGTAGTGTACAGGGGCCGGCTTGAGATTCACAGATCCAGTCAATGATCCGTCACAACCCACTTCAGAATAAACCCTTTCATCTCCTCTCGCAGGATTCACATTCCACGTTTACTCGCCATAATGCCGGCACGGGGATTTAATTCTTGGGAGAAAACGGTATTCCAGCACCCTCAAATCGCCCTGGAGGTACTCTCTGTCTCAGGTGGTCGTCCGATTGAAAATGGGAAGTTAGGGATTATAAAGATGCCATCCGATTATTTTGTCGCTGATACTGACTTAGAAACAAAATCGTTCTTTTATAATCTCTTCTTGTGATATTGAGCGGTAACGGGAGTGTGTGATGGGGTTGGGGAGGTGCGCATGGGGATTCTATGTTAGAATGTTGGTTCTCGCAATGAGTCCACGCGCCTTTGCTGTCATTCTGGAGTCGATCTATTGGAATTCCTCAAATACAAAGTAAGTCGGTTGAAAGGTATTCGTTTGCATAAAATAATAATGTTGTGGAAAATGAAACCGTAAAGTATAGATACATGCATCTATATGGCTTTCTATTGTATTTCTATTGTGTTGTTAGATATTAATTTGCATTATCTACATACATTGTCTAAAAAGGGTGATATCCAAATGATATAGCCTATAAATAGCCTGTGAATCTATTATAATTCTTATTTGTCTTGAGTAGTTTATTAGTTTCCGTTTTTTAAATCATTTTTTAATGGGTCAAATGTAAATACATTAATTGGTGAATTTAATTATGATGTTTAAATACCAATGAATATGAATGGCAAAAACATTAGGTGAATATCCACTAAGAAATTCCCCTAAATTATAATGTAATTAGCTATAATATCACAGACATTCTTGGCGGTTGAAGTCATCTGTCTCACTGCTTTCCTCAGGTTCTCACCTGGACAGGGGCTAGTCCTTTACCCTCAGATAGGGGACAAGATGGACATTTTATGTCCCCGGATGAGGCCCGATGGTGGGGGCAGTGTGGCGGAATACTACCGTGTGTACCTGGTAACCCGGGATCAGCTTCACAGCTGCACTGTCAGCCAATCAGACACTCCGCTGTTGAACTGTGACAAGCCGGACCGAGACGTCAAGTTCACCTTCAAGTTCCAGGAGTTCAGCCCCAACCTATGGGGCCTGGAGTTTCTCAAGGGGCGGGACTACTACATTACCTGTAAGTAGTCTATCGCTAAGGTTGCCTGTATGGCAGTGTGTTGGATACTCTGGGCTGTTCCTCCAAAATCCTGTACTGAAACGGCTCTCCATACAGCAACCCCGCCTAGGATAAACACTGCAACATTTTTTTTTTGCTGAAATCTATTATACTAGCAGAATTTTTATAATATCAGGAGTGTTTCTCGGTTAGTACCCTACAGACAGTTATTCTGAGGAGACCACCGCCTTCCTTTGTCTCACACCTCGCAGTCAGGTTTCGTCTAGTTCCTCTGGTCTTGTTATGTGGGCCATGTTTGTCGACCAGGCAGCGTCCCACAGCGTCTCCAAGCCCAGTGTAGCGTGACAGTAAGTCTGCGTCCCCAATGGTGACCTAGGGTCCACAGGGCCCTGGTGAAGAGCAGTGCACTACAGGGTGATTTAGGACTTAGAGACAATCATACAGTGTACTGTGTTGGTCCCGCTGCCTCACTCAGGGTGCTGTCAGTGGGGCTCCGCCCATCCTGGCAGCCAGGGGCTGTGATCCTGGGAGCTTACATGCCCCAAATCACACAATGCTCTTAAACAGCGTGAGCCAGATTTGACGTGAGCTGTCGTGGCAACCGAGCTCGTCGCATGCGAGACGCTGTCATCTGACCTAAATGGTCTAAATGGGCCTGAGTGTGTATGCACATGCGTGTGTGTGTGTGTGTGTGTGTGTGTGTGTGTGTGTGTGCGTGTGTGCGCGCGTGTGTGTGTGTTTGAGGAAATAGGATAAATGTGTGAGTATAAAGGTGTGTGAGTTCATGTACACATCGTTTCTACTCAGCTATTTGGTATTTTATTCTCACTGGGCGAAGAATTAATGTAGTTTCACTGTTATTTGCTCCATGTCGGAGTTACTCTGAGCAACTGAGTATTTTTTGTATTTTGTATTTTATCTGTTCATTAATTTGAGGTATATATACATATATTCCCTCAGTCTCTCTCTGTCTTTACTTCCCCACCCCTCTCTCTCTGTTTCCCTTTGTCTGCCTCTTTCTCGACCTCTCTCTTTTCATCTCTCTCTACCTCTGTCTTGCTCTTTCCCTCAGCCACCTCCACTGGGACTCTTCAAGGGCTGGACAACCCTGATGGAGGAGTGTGTAGAGTCAGATCCATGAAGCTGGTCCTCAGGGTAGGACAGAGTAAGTTGTGTGTTTGTGTGAGTTGTGTGTGTGAGGTGTGTGTGTGTGTGTGTGAGGTATGTGTGTTCTCTTCACACTGCCCCTGGTAGGGACAGGACATCCCCACGAGGAGAAAAACACCCCTGGGAAGATTTCACCAGTTCCCATGATGAAAAAGGCTATGTCTAGTTTAGGGGTTAAGTTTAGGGTAAGTTAGTGTGAGTGTTGTTACAGTTAAGGTTAGGGTTGGGTTGGGGAAAAAAGTAATTGAATATTTTTTTGTATACCCAGAAAAATAGAGAAGTGTGTGTGTGTGTGTGTGTGTGTGTGTGTGGGTGTGTGTGTGTGTGTGGGTGTGTGTGTGTGTGTTTGTGTGCAAAGACTTGCAAAGCGTATATAAAGGGTTTGTGAAGGGCTTGTCAAATTTCATCCCCTGTCTTTGGTGCATGTTTTACTGGTATTGAGTGACACACATGATGAGAAGTATTGGATGGAAGTTTGGAACAAGACCTCTGTTCTTAAAAGTTTCCTGGAACAATGTTGCTGGCTTTCAAAACAGTGTTTATGAGACACAGAGCTGTATGGCATTTAGCAAAAATGACAAATGCTTTTTCCAAATGCAGTTTCCTTTTCAAAACTTAAATGCATTCATCAAAACAAAATGATGCTGTCAAAATTGAAAGTCATTCATCAAAAAAACAACAACTGTTGGCAAAAGGATTACTCAAACACATATCTCTTGAATCCAAACTGACAAAACAGAAAGTGAGTCAATCTATTAAATGATGTCCTTTCAGTATCTAAATCATGAGGATCAAATATATCTATAAAAAGTAGCAAAAGGATCTGTAATTACATTACTCTTTATGCCAAGCAGTTTTAATGCAGATCAAATAGTATTTATGATCAAAACAACAATGGAAAATGAGCACATTTTGTGCTAGATTCATTCATTGGTATCATCAGAATCAAATTTCATGCATTTAATAAATAGTCTGCTGAGAATTTTGTAGACGTCATTGATACAGAAACACATTCCCCAATACAAACTGAAATGTTCTATCGAATTCCAGAGGAAAACATGTCAAATTCCTAATGTCTTCAAACAGTCATTTTTATTTTTCTATTAAATTACCATGTTCAATGAATCTGTGTTTGTGTTAATCATTTTAACCTATAATATATTTGTATTTTATTTATTAATATTTTTTTAGCCTCCTATACAACCATACAAGCATACTGACATGCTCATTCTGATCCTGTTGGAGCTTGAAAACAGCTTTGAAGAATTTTTTTTTTGCCTCCTTGTTAGTGCTTGGAGAAGTTGTCAGCCACCAAGCAGTCAAAACCTGCCATCAAAAGCTGCATCCCTTTGCTTTGACACCTCCCACTAGGGAAGTCTATGAATTGACTCAAATATGGAGGTGTCAATGACAATAAAATCCACAGTACTCTCAGAGAGTTATTTCTATTTGTAGATGTGTCTACTATGGACCATGGAAAACTGGATGTCATCGGTACAATGGCACTTTAACGTTTTGAAAAAAACAGTCTTATATTTGCATTCCTTGTACAAAGACAAGAAAATTACCAGACATTCTTGAGATGGAAGAATTTGACCAGTTTTGTTGGTTTTTGATTGCATACAGTTTTTCAGGCATTTTATGCTTTATTAGACTAAGAGTCAGTGTGGGAATTCAATTAGTCAAGGTCTTGGTAGTGATTTACTAACTGAATCAGGTGTGTCAGTTCAGGGCTACAACAGATATGTGGAACTCCTAGGTTCCCTAAGGAGAAGGATAGCAAAGGCCACTGGCTCCACCAATGTCATTCTGCACAGTTCAAAAACAAATTGTGCACCTCTCGGTGTGTTGATGTTCTCATGGTCCCTGTTTGAATAAAAGTTGTTCATAATAGTAATGAAATAACCAACATCCATTAGTACTTTTTGTTCACTGGGAAACGCGCTCGATAGGGTGATCATCTCTATCTTCTCTGATCCACAGATCATCTCCTTTCATCCTAATGTAAACCCTCCCGACCAAGCAGGACAAATTCCCCAATCAGACCATCTTGGCAAGGCAGACAGTACAGCATTATTCTATGATCATAATAAGCTTGCTAGGATTTGATTTGAACCAGTTTGCTGGTGTCATTTTAATATAATGTATGTGTTCTTCCAGGTTCTTCTGACTCGTCACCCCCTAAAGATTCTCCTACCAGGTTCCCCCCTCGACACCCAAAGTCCCGAGTCAAGGGCCCAACCATAAAAGGCAATGGTGCGATGGAGAATTATGAAATTTAATTAAAGTTAAAATGTAACTGTGTACCTGTGGAGGTCTTTGCATTGATTTGCTCCTCCTCTCTTGCTCTGTCTCATTCTCTGCGTATTACTCTCTCCTTAACACTGTTTCCTCCTCTTCATCTCTCCCTCTCTCAGACACCGCCCATGGCGGTGGAGACGCCGACAGGGAGGCCGGGGCCCCGCCGGGAGGCGGGCCCACTGGCTCTGAGGTCGGACTCTTTGTGGGCGTGGCGTGTGGCTGCGCGATCCTCCTATTGGCCACCGTGATACTGCTGGTGGTGATGTGTCGGTACCACCGGCGGCACGCCAAGCCGCACGGCGAGGGGCAGCCCACGTTGCCCCTCAACGCCCTGGCCCTGCCGAAGAGCGACAGCTATGGAGGGAGTGGAGACAACAGCGGCTCGGAGCCTGGTGACGTGATGCTTCCACCGAGGCCCTCGGACATGTTCTGTCGTCACTACGAGAGGGTTGGCGGCCACTACGAACACCCGGTCTACATCGTACAGGAGGTCGCTACTCAGAGCCCCACCAACGTCTACTATAAGGTCTGACCTGACCCATTGCGGGTGAAGTGCTGCCAAACACTCAAACATTTGGATCTGTTCCACACGCGCCGACCACATGCCTGTGAATTGCTTACGAATATCTAGAGACTTACTGTGCTTTTAAATATGTAGACATTGTCAAGGCGCCAATAGAATCGTTGTGAGAGAGAATGAGACAAAGAAAACTCAGAAGACAGCGGGGTACTTCAGAGTTCTCACAAGGAAAGATGACAAATGGAGGAAAGGTGCCACTACATTTCTTGCTGCTAAATGAGGGAACTGCATTTACTTTTCATTAAAAGAGATCGGTGCATGAGTTGGAACTGGTCACAGAGCAGAATTATGTTCTCCTGCTTGCGTCCTTGTTCTGCTGTAGGATATCAGCTCAAGGTATTGTGGAGCTCCCATGCCTAAATATACAGTGTACTGGCAATCAGAGGGAGTACTGGCACCTGTTTTAGTCCGAGTCCAGCGCTGAAAGAGATCCATGGTTTTAGAATCAGAGCACAATATTGCAAATGGCTTGAGTATTTCAACTGTACTGTGAAAGATTTTAAAAGAGCCTGTATGTCAGTGTAATTTTGTTGAAAATATTCTGTGAATCGATATGTGGCTGTGAACTTGCTCCAATGTGAAGGTCAATGCTGATAACAGGCCAACATATCTACTGGACCCAGTTGTCTAGTTTTCATTTGGTTGAGCTGCAAGAAAAAAATGAATTTTTTACCCTATCCTTGGGGCCAGATGCACCTCTTTGTCGAAGATTTCATGTTACATCGATTACTTTTTGCGAATCAACTTACTTTTCCACACAGTTTCATTTTGTTGTCATATTATTTTGCTAAAATTACATTTAAAATATGTCACCGGTTTTTGCCCAGTAGGCAGGAATCCAGGACTTGCATCTAGTCCTCATGATAGCCCAGAGTGCTGGGTGATGTAAGGGTTAGTACTGGAAGACAGAGCGTGGAGGTTTACCTCCTTATAATGGAGTGGCTCCCTCAGCTCCAGGCAAGAGCGCCGTCCTTCTGTCAGAGTGGAGAGTGACTGAAGTGACTCACAGAGAAAACAAAACAGCATCCATCTCTAATAGCCAGGAATAAACCTGGAGAAAAGCCTTTGGCCCTACAGCCTTCTATATAGAGCCCTCTATGGTGAGTAAATAGAGATCTTGGGTTATTTAGGACGAAGTCATCATTGAACTTTCGGGTGGGAGGTTTTGTAGGATATGATCTACAAAAGGTTTGTTATTACACTCTCTACTATCATAACTGAAACTGCCAACAATTCTCTGAATGTGAAGATTCTGCTTCAGCCGCTTAATGTTTCTTGGAAGTCTTGGTCGACTTGAGCCAGGGGAACACTAAGAGAACATGTGAAGGATGAAACATGTCCTTATACCTCTGGCATTCCCTCGCCTGCGTCTCCAGCTCTGCTCCTAGAAGTGACATAGCTGGGTAATTAAAGCATGTTGTCTGAATGAAAGTGGGGCAGTCCATTACCTCCCTAATTCACCCCACGGGACAACCCAGGCGAGGATTCGGCTCGTTGCGCCATCCGATGTCCGCAGCACCATCAACAGTCTCCTCTCACTGTAGGTATTCAGCCAGTGTCTTACATCTGGGGTGTCGAAACCAATTCACGTTGGGGCCCGAATTTGCTTTTCAACATGATCCAGAGGGTCACGCTGAAAGTGGGTTATATTACCTCGCCTTGCAAGTTTGCTAAATATAGTCCTTCATCTTTTCGGGGGGAATTTACAATGCTCCCTCTCTTTCATGTTGGCGTTGATTAGTGAGCTGGACATTGTCAAAAAAGTGTGAATCTAGGTCCATAATTTTTTTTAACTTTTATTTCCCCTTAATTTTACCAGGTATGCTGATTGTGCCAGTTGTTATTGACAATGACAACCTTGCCAAAGGGGTAACAGTGCAAGAGAGCAGAGAGTTACACACAGAACACTCAAAAGAAACTACATACAATGGAACAGAAGTAAAGATACGCCATCAATAATTTCACCAATACACATGACACCTTGTGTGGAGATACATACATAAATATATACAGTATTAGGACTTCACCATATGAGGTAACATACATATATATAGAGACTAGATAAGCATACATTTGCTGTTAGTAGAATTGAGTGGTAGTTGGAGATCAAGGGAAGTGTTTTGTATGTTTCTGAAGCTGTGTTGAAGGGGCTGTACACAGAGAATAAGGTCAGCTCGAAAATCGAACCCTGAGGAACACCCATTGAGACCGAGAATGTTCTGGACAGCAGGCCCTCAGATTTGACACAGTGTACAGGGTCAGAAAAGTAGTTTTGGAAGGCTTTTTTGTCAGGAAAACAAGACTGTCGGGTCTATTGATCAGAATTGGGCGCATTACGGAATCAAAGGCTTTGGTCGGGTCAATAAAAACAGCTGCGCAGGACTGATTATTATCCATAGCAGATGAGATGTAATTTAAGGCTTTCAGTGTAACCAAGGTAAACCCATGACCAGCTATGAAGCTCTAAATCAACATAGACAATATGATGGGGGGTTATCTGTTTGTTTACCTGCCGTTCCAACATTTTTGATAGGCAGGGCGGGATGGAAGTTGTCCTGTAGCAGTTTGGGTCTAATTTGTCACCCCCTTTTGAAGAGGGGAACAGCAGCTGCGCCCCCACAATCTCTGGGGATTAGGGAGATTTTAAGTGACAGGTTAAACAGGCAAGCGACAGGGACTGCGATAATGGCGACGGACAGCTTCAATCAGAAAGGGTCCAGATCATTGAGCCCATCTGATTTACAAGGGTCCACATTCGGTGCTCCTTCCAGACATCAGTCACCTGAATTGGTTGGAATGAGAAATTGGGGAGTTCAGGGGGAGAGGCCCAGCGGCCACTGTCAGAGTAAGACTAGCAGATTGTCTTGCTTGGCCGGCCGTAGCAAAGTGTTTATCAAAACTCTTAGTAATACTGTCTTTCTCAGAAATAAACTGTGCTATCTAATTAAAGTGCTGTATAGGCAGATTGTAGGAGGTATTTTTACCATTGACTTCAGTATCCAAGTAATGTTTAGTTTAGTATTAGGGCCACAAAATATGAATTTGTGTCCAGAACACAAAAATTCCATAAAGATTTGTCAGTCACTTGGTTCAAGACTATTGCTAAATGCCAGAGTTTTTTTTCTCCACTGGATAGCCCGGCCAGGCTGTAGAGATTCTTTCATCTGAGTTTCCTGAGCAGGGCATGTATATTAAGCACAGTAAGGAAAGCGTTTTTAAAATGCACCAGGCATTTTAAAAACACAGAAAAGGTTAATCTTGTGCCGTTTCTACACAGATTCGATTTTAGTCATTTTGAAGTCTATGCTGCTATTGTCATCCCCCAAAAGAAATTTTATAAAATAATATACACTGTATTTTTTCTTTTTTATTCAAATCCCCCACAGGTCGGGTAGGAATAGCTCCTCTACAAGAAATGACATCACTTTGTCTGCCTCCAAACAGTCAGATATTGTTTCACTATTTTGTTTTCATCTTCAAGTCAAGCATATTGCTTATACACAATCTAAAAACTTCACACAAAACCCCTTTGCAGTAATTTACATTTTAGTAATTTGTTGTGATCTAAATGAAGTGTCCTTGACTTTGATCTGCCCTTCTGGGACTTGGCCACGGCTCCGTGGCATCGGGGAGATTCTGTGGGCGAACGTGTTTCACGCTCCTTCAGCCACATCATACCACATTACCAAACTGACAGACCCGTCAGGTACCGCATCACCCAAAAACACACCGGGTCACCAGGGGACCTCTCTGTCTCCACCAGACTGTTCATACAGTACGTCAGAGAAGTGTTGGTTATTATTAAAACATGACAACATTAAACAATCAATGACACACACCTATCGTACTGAAATTTCAGTTGTGTTTTTATTTACGCATGTACTTACAGTACAGCGAAAACACAACGAATTGTATTTGTATTATGTATGAAATGTTGTCTTATATTTCCTTCATGAACATAGACCACTTTCTTCAATAGGAAAACATAGTTATAGACGATTACTGCATAAAACCTCCTGTCTGTTTTGTACCCAGCATACCCTCAAGTTACCCTTGCTTAGTTGTTTGATGTTTGGTTTCCTCGCATTGTCTCACAGTTGAATGCTCTGTGGTGGGAATAGGAGGGGTGAGAGAATGGACAGGGGGAGAAGAGAAAAAGAGAGAGGGAGAGGTGAGCTGTTGACCCTGGGTCACTAAGGGACAATAGTGGCCTTGCTTCACTAAGCAGAACAAGAGAATACACAGACCAAAGTGGGAGGAGCCTCACAGGCGGCTGCCATTTTAGAACCTGAAACATGAGTGACATAGCAACGGACAATCTCCTCAGTGTCTCTGTGCTCAAGGAGTTTTATGACCAAATGAATTTATGAAAATGTACAAAATATTTTTGATCTCTGCATAATTCATAATTGGATTTAGCTTAGTTGCAAGTTGCAGGTAAAGTGTTAAAATACATACAAACATGGAGAGAAAGATAATACCAATTTAAATTAAATTAAATATAGTTTCTTCTGATTCTTTCGATAGATGTCCACTTTTTTCCCCACCTATACTTTAGTATAATAATTGTAATAATATAATAATTTTAAACAGCCAATCTCTCCATTGTGTTGGAAGAGAGAGGAGACTGTCGAATCAGAAAGGTTTCTGTGGGTTACCAAGCCTCGCCTAAATCCTAGTTCATATTCCCTGGGAGGACACAGAGCTGTTCCCCCATAGGCAGAGAGTTTACTGTAGGACACTACTTTTAACCAGCACCCAGAGTGTACAGATCAATGCTCTGTGTAAAGCCTACACTAGGCGAGGTGTTGGAGAGAGTGATTCAAAAGGTTAACCACTTAGAAGGTTACCGTGGGACACCTAGGGAATGAGTGCCTGGGGACATAACCTTAGTGATAAATACATATACAAATATAATCGGACTCCATATTGTTAGTAAATAAATGTTATCGTAAATGACTATGTTGGAAGTCCTTAGGAAAAGGTAGCTACTCCTTACGTCACAAGCCCAACATTAAAATGATGTGATTCTGGGGTCCACTGATCAGAAAACTGGTAAAAATCCCAGAACTCAGGGATTCACACAATGGCATGTGTTCCCGGGTCCACCTAGATCCAGAACTCAGGGATGCCCACAATGGCATGTGTCCCTGGGACCACACAAACCGTTCAAAGACCCAAAACTCAGGGATGTCATGTCTGGTCACTTAGACTTATATATGGGTGTAATTATCAGTAGCCCTTCGAACTTGAGTATGACGGTGAACGAGTAATGCCGTCGTAATCTATATTGAAGTAATACAATTTATTCCAATCCAGTAATACAGTTACAATACAGAACATAGTTAAGTTTTTGGGTAAATAGCATGCTACAACACAACGCGTTGGGAGATCTCTTTTTAATGATGACAAACCCCAAAATATGACTACAACACAACGTGTTTGGGAGGTCTCTTTAACAATGACAAATTCCTAAATATGACTACAACCAGGGCCGGTCCTAGGCATAAGCGACATAAGCGGCCGTTTAAGGCCCCCTACTGGCCCAGGGGGCCCCAGACTGTTAGGTGAGAGGGGGGCCCCAAAACAAATTTTGCATAGGGCCCCCAGAAGGCTAGGGCCGGCACTGACTACAACACAACGTTTTGGGAGGTCTCTTTAACGAGGACGAACTCTCATAACTTTTTGGAGACGTGGCTGTTTATTCTAAAATCAGACATATCTAAAACACTCCACGAAATAGTCATTAGCATTACTTTACCTTGGCAAACACACTGAACACTTTTGGACAGCTACTGTCCCATTTAGCCAATGCAAAATGATTGAATGGACGGGGCATTGCTGCAAGCTGTTGCCAGACATGCAACAAGGACAAACATTTCTACAATGTTCTTGTAAAGTTTGACCCATAACCCGTACAGTACAATAAAGCATTTCAGACTATTCAGCCCTTTATGGGGAACAGGGGAAATCCAAACAATACAGATAAATGTCCACAATATCATGCATTTAGTTACATTCCAGTTTACTGGTTTCACACCTCTCCAGGTGAGCTCAGGAGGGTGTGTTGGAGACTTTGTGGGGCCAGACGTGCCTCTTCGTCAAATAAACTTCCACTCTTCCTTCACAGACATTTCTCATGACACTACAATAGAATACCATTTGGGATTTGGATCCAGAGCTCCAGAGGCTCCAGTCCAGAGTGTGTGAGGTTTAGGTAGGGTAGTAAATTGGAGGAGAGGGAGGGTACAAATTAGTGACCAATAACTATACTTCCATTGTAGATGTCCAACTAACTATACTAAATATACATCCACAATAGATGATGCCATGGCGTCCATCTAATTAAACAAACTATACTTCCACAGTAAATGATACTAACTTCGGCATCTACATGGACATGTTTTGATATGAAATGATATCTTGTCAGTTTTTGCATGTGAATATTTAATAAAGGATTAAACAGCTTCCCTTCTTAAATCTACAATTAATACTACCACACCATAATAAATTATTAATATTACATTTAAATTAAAAAAGTATGAAAGTATGAACTAAATTTTTCCTTCCGTTACGGAAACTGTCCTTATATTTAGCAAATGGATTGGAAATAGTGATGTTAAATAACGTGAATGATGTAGACAGGATGTTGTTTGTGTCAGAGGAAAGAAATATGTTACTCAGTTTGCTGAGACCATCTAGTGGTGGTCTAGTAGAATGTTTATTGTCGGATTACAGATTACAAAGCAACATATGGCAATTCCCCAAATAATTAAGCTTGTTTTATAACTCAAAGTACAATTTCACTATCACAATCAACCAACTGTAAAGACTAAGGTAATGCATGTAAACAGGTACGCGATGGGTTTCTGAAACTACAATGGCTTTCAAAACAGCAAAACCATCTGTGTTACCTCACAATTTTGATAGAGTATTGTTGTCAAGCTAGACAATCATTTGTGATATGGCCCAATTAAATCAAACTCGCATTGTCGTATTTACGCGCATTGTCGTACTTTTCCTGTGATCAAATATACTGACTGACTGCAACGATGTACAACTGAGGGGAACCCCCTGTATCTTTCAGTTTCCAGAATTAGAAGTGTTTGGGCCCGCGATGAATATTGGATTATATATAAAGAATCATCTTAATAAATATTTCTATAACTGATTTGAGATTCCTACTTATCTGTGTGATGTATGTTTTAGGTATGTTAAAGGTGTGTGATGTCGGGAAAATCTAAGAAGTTTTCCCATTTTTTAATTACATATTTTGTTTCGTTAGTGAGAAAATCGATGTATCGATTTCCTTGGACTACAGTGCATTATGAAAAGTTTGTAAAAGGACAAAAAAAAACAAACAAACAACCAAACTATTCAAAAAAATCAATCAACTATTTTTGCTTCATGATATAACTCTGTAAAACGTTTCTGCGCTGGATTTTGACGTAAATTAAGTGTATATTTAAGCTGTTTCTTTAATTTACAGTGTATATTTGTATTGACATTTTTTGGTTGTTGTTCTAAACAGACACATTTTAAATGGCACAAATGTAAAAAGAAATGTAGTGCAGAAACATCCAGAATAATATTTTCATTCACAGTAATATTGAGGGTATAATATTGTGAAATTATTAGATATATTTTTATAAAACATTGCAGTCATCCATCGCTAAGTGACAGTGATGAGACAAAATATTTCCTCTAGTACAAAACAAAAAAATTATAGAACGTGCACGCAAGCACAGAAAGATTAAAAATAAGGTTAAAAAGGGGGAAAACTTAACTTTAATGACCATAGGATTGGGACAAGATATTGGATAAATATCTCACATTTATAGTTTGGTGGGATTATACTTTTAATAGATTTTAACACACATAACTATAAAAAAACACTATAGGATTTCAAATAAACTTCAATTGAATTTACTTTTTAATTAACTTTTTCTTCGATATTTAGTCACCTATACCATCATGTTTTTATTTTCTGTTGTTCTGTTTTAATATACCATGTGGTGCGTTTTATAGTTATATAATTAAATTGCAACAATTATCAGAAATTTGGGATCTAACCATGCACAAAAGAAACAATTAATTTCGTTTAAGTCTGACTTTAGGTCTGGACAGTACCATAAGTAACTTCACAGTAAATAAAAAAGCTTATGTTTTCTTATTAATATAGCTACTGTTCTATAAGGGTGGGATCGGAAGTACCGTAGTTGATGTATGCTAATTAGGAAGTTGGGGGTTGTTAGCTAGATATTTACGTTCAGCGGGAACCGCCCTTCATTCACCCACATGGGTACCGACAGGTCGCCTTCGCGCCACTTTCGTAATCCCTCAATAATATCCGAAATTACAGCCACAGATTGATTTCTTCTAATTTAAACTCGGGTTATGTAATCTATTTTCTACTCAGCCCACGATAAAAGTTGACTAAGTATTTGCTAGATTTTACTCCCACAGTCGAAACATTAAACGGTAAGTCCACGCAACTGAGCGAAGATGGTGGATTTCAGTGGTGAGTGTTATTGACAAGGAAATATATTTCTGTTTTAGTTTGATGATCGGTTAGGAAAATGACAAACTGTATTTGTGTGGTTTTAATTGATAAGACACGTTTAGCGTGAATATCTGGCTACCGTCCTAAAACCGAAGAGGTTAGTGAGAAACAGTGGTAACTAAGAGGCGCATGGCAGCCCTCTCCTGCTCCATAGTTGTGAGAATGAGGGAGATTTGAAAAGCGTGCTGTCTCGCTGCAGTGCCTCATCTGATCGTTGCTACATATTTGGGTGATTTATTAAAATGGACACAGTCAAGATGTTTGATTGAATCTTTAATTTTATTTTAGTAAAACATAGTTTTTCTATTGTATTCTGTGCATTGGTCTGTGAGTTAGCTAGTGCCCCCCAGAACAAAGCAGCTCCAGCAGCACATGGGGCAGATTTAGGCCGCGCGCCTTAGTTAGCTAGTTAGCCTAACCAACTTCTTACTCGCGGTTTGTGTAGTCCGCTAGTTGTAACAGAGCACAAACTGCAAAATTTCTTCAATTGTACATAAAACATTAAGCGAAAGCGTCCCGTCAGTGTTTTCAGGGGTAAATTGGTCCTAACTTAAAGTTCGCGTGAAACGATTTTGGGTGGGCTAACCAGTTCGCTAACAGCAACTTATTAGCCGGGGTAGTTTGTCAAATTAGCTGGTCTCGATTTGTTCCGAGGTAACACAGGTTTGCCGTGGCATATAGTGTTACATCAGGTGTTAGTTGAAGTTTGTATTGTATTTTTGTTTGTGTATTTGGGGTGGTAACTAGCTAACTTTGGCAGTCAGTTTGCCATGTTTTGTGTAGTTAGCTAGATACCGCGTTAGCATAAACGGTCAAAGAACGCGCATGTTGTTACGGTACAGTAGCTACACTGGTTCGTGTTTTCCGAGGTCATGATTTTCACATGTTCCCCACTTTCACAGTACGGAAATATTTAGGCAAAGTGAACAAACGTTTGGTATAGTTGTTTTCAGTAAATATTGTTAAGGTTTGTGGACTCGGCGGCGCCATGTTAAGACGGTGGGGGAGGGGTGAGCGGACAGTGTGCTCTGTAGCGCGTGCGCAGAACACCCAATGCGGGCCGCAAGCTGCGCAGTCCATTCATGTTTTTTTCCTTCCTGTGGCGGCCTCATGGTTCACAATAAATCACAACAATATTTGAACTACGTCCACCTTTACAGACTGATAAACTTTAATTAAACGTACGACTTATATTTAGCAGTATACGTTAATTTGTCTTTGGGTGGTGTAGCTCCTAACGCCAAGTTGTTTATTTCTTTTTTACTCGAGTGGTCAAAAAGAGAACAACGACCATGATGCTGCTAAAAAACCGTGCTTCTGCCCTGATGGCTAGCCACCATGAAGTTATATATCTGGTTTTGGTGTCCCCCCATTTAGCTAGGCATTATTTTAAATTAAGCTTCAGATGAGTTTTAATGTTCGCCCTCTTCACACTGTTCACACAAGTAACTCTGATTACTGTTTGATTTCAGGAAGGATTTCCAAGACGTTTTGGGAGCAGACATCAACACGTCCTGGAAGTTTTGTTTGCAACAAACCTTTTATGGTTCGGAAGACGACGTGTGGATACTGGTCAAGCCCGTCGAATGTGGCTGTATTGTCAAAGTGCTTACAGTGCAGGTAGTACAATGGAATACCTACTGCAGTGAAGGCACTTCTAGCAATGCCCCTGACATTAACACCGCCGTGGACCCCCCCCCCTCTCGCACGTGTGATTTCCCTTCGTCAGGTCTTTGTGCTAAGGTGCATCTAGTGCAGATAGTGAAATAGATTAGCGCCTACTGCCCTATGTGCCCCTTCTGGCATAAGGGCCTGTGTCCGAATTCGCAGAGCGATACGACTCCCCTCATTAATTTTCTCGCAGTTCTCTGCTAGTTTTGCATAGTTGCATTACAAGTAAAAATGAGTTGTGCAAATCTATGCAAAACTGATGGAGGCCTGCTTGTTCTTCCACCTCTTGTCTGTTGGGGGGGCTGTGTTACCCTTACTGCTGACCCAAAAGCGTCACCCTGGACTCCGAGCTGCTGTGCTCCTGCTCGCCTTCCTTCTTTTGGAGACCCAGCAGTTCACAGGTTTCAGCAGTGCTAAAGTGCTTATAGTGCAGGTAGTGTAGTTTCCCGATCTACTGCAATGTGAGCACTTAAAGTACTTCTAGCTACGTTGCAGCGCCTGCGCCGTCGACTTTAACGGAAGACCACTTCGAGCCAGCTCCGCCCAGCTGTTGCCAACCCCTGGTCAGTTTTGCTGGCTTGCATCCCGCTTTAACAAATGTTTGCTGTGCAAATCCATGCAAAACTGACTTGGCGCTGGGCTCTCCATCCATTGGTTATCATGACTGTCGGTTAGGCTCTGCATGTTTTGAATGTTTTTATTACAGATCTATATTCGTTTGGTTTGTGAAGCATCTACATTACTCCATTCGAATGGTCAGGAGTTTGTTTTATCTGGATGTTAAGTGGTAGTGGTGGTTCTTTGGATTTTCATTGGTTCTAATGTTTGTATGGCGTTGGAATGGTTCTGTGCATGTCCCAGTCCGGGTCAGGTTGGGAAAGGTGTCAATGCGGTGTTGTCTGAAGGTATTGCACTTGTCCCGGCCTGCTTAAGACTGAGATGAGGCTGCGGATTACTTTGACCACAAAGTTAAATACGATTTTTGATCCACGATTGTTTCTCTGTGTACACATGGTTTGTTTTTCAGTGTTAAATGTCGACTTCCCCATTGTGTGTTGGTATCTGTTTGAGTGTTTGGCCCATGTGGGTGTAAATAAACAGACATAAATTGTACCTCTGTTTCCGTTTCTTTTAATTTTTTTTTTTACTATTGATCAAGATTTGACAGTTATGTTTTCTCAATTCTCCCAGATGCAGCAGCACGAAGTCTTGATAATCATTGCAGCAAATGCTGCGAAATATATTATTCAAACGCCTTAATTCGATTAACGATTTGATTCATGGCGTTATCAGAGTTACTACCATGATGTGGTGTACTGAATGTTTCGGAAATGGTAGTTTTTACTCGGTCTTATATTTGACCACGAGATGGCGCTCCACTCCAGCGGTTGCGTTCGGGCTTTCTCCAGTGGTTTTCCCCCAGGTATAGTTCCGCCCACTCCCCTCATTCCCTTGACAGCTCCAGTCACGCCAATCGTACGACATGGTGCAGGGGAGTTCCATGACGCCCACGGTAGTTTCTCTGCCCTACTAGTAATAATTTTGAAACATTTTGCTGCAATCCGTGTTTGAAGTACCATCATAGTCCTGGAAACCTGCCAATGTGAACGTACCGGTAGGATCCGTGGTCTTAGGATGTGCGATTTTTACAGCCCGTGCTTGTTCATAAAAAGTAATTAGATCCCGGGTTAGTGTAACATCGCAACTATTAAAATGGAACTGCAAAAGATGATGTTCTGTTGTTTTTTTGCCGCTTCTGTTGGGTTTAGCTCAGAAAGTATAACTAACTGCGATGAAGTGCGTAAAGTTTTCCAACTAAGGCAGATTGGACCGGTGAAATCTCTGCCGGAGAGACCGCAAGAAGGTAAAGTTTACTAGTATTTCGCTTTCAAGTTTTTTTTTGTCATTTGATGTTTGTGAAGTTAGCGTTACTAAAATGTATTAACAGCAGTTGTCATAGGAGCTATGTAGCCAATAAACCGTCTGTAAAGGCGGCAAAGCGTGCGTAATTCGATCAAACATATCCAGTTGGTGCTAATATAGTCCCGATGTCCACGTCAAACTAACAAAACCCGTGCGTTTCAGATATTCCTCTCCATGGACTGTCGTACACAATTGCATTTAATAGCCGAATGTTTTTTTTTATATTCGACTTCGTTCTTTGCGGTTGATGGCCTGTGTTTTTGAGTGTTCAGACTTTATGGATACCATGTTCATCCGAGTGCGGTACAAGTTACATGTGGTACATTGCGAGACTTTTGGTGAAAGTTAGCAGCCCGTGGCATCATCATTATGGCTGTTAGTGACATTGTTTATACATTGTGAATTCGTGGCACGCGGCCTACTTGACAAATATAACTTACTTTCAAATACATCAAGCAATTTGGATGATTAGTCCCGTTCGACGTCTTGCATATTAAATAATACGATTCGCTGTCAATATATCGATGATGAGTCTGGCTCCGTTTGCTCCATCACATGCCATTCATTCCCTTGTACATCCATCATGTTTGACGATGCACCTGACTAGAGAGCAACGGCGATGTGATGCAAGTTCATCTTTGTTGACACAGCTGGAGCTTAACTTCGTGCTGCGAGGCACTTGTCACCTATTCTGTTTGGCAATTATGTAGTTTGAAGCATCTGAATCGGGGAGATTGTTATACCTGAATTTATAGACAGATTTGTCCAGAATATCTTGTTTTTGTCAAATATTCAGTTTGCAGCATAATTGGCTGAATGAATATGCCCTGACTCTTGTTAGCGGATGTTTTTCTGGCTCTACATGTGAGATTAGTTTGTGGTTAGGTGAAACCAGACAGTGCTGCTCTGATTTACAATGCTGTAGCTATATTGTCTGTTCTGGGGTAACTGCATGTACTTAGTGTAAATTCATGTGCGTAGATGTTATTTCAATTCAATATACACATATTTTTCAGAAATGTTGGTTCTGATGGGGTTTTTGGGTGATTTTTGTCATGTCTGACCTAAATAGCTTTCATAGCTTGAGGGCCCGCGCAATGCTTTGGGGGCCTTTTCCGCCCCCCGCCTGGAATATCTACGGGGAACACGGCCCCTAGTGTTGTACGACTCAACGGGACTATGATGATTAATGCACTGATCACATAAACGTTCTCCCTGCTCTCCTCAGCACTTCGGTATGTTAAGATCTCTCCAGGAATGCCTGACATACTAGCCAATTGCTGCTGTTTGAAATTTTGTTTTATTAATTTAATTTTTAAATTAATAAAGCATTTTTTAAATATAGTGCTGTGTCATTACATTTCCAGCTCACTGAGTTTTTAGCTGAGGTGTCGGTGTGAGTTTCATCCAGTCACAACTTCTGGGGCGGAATGAATAGCTTCCTCTTAGCTGTGTGTTTATGGCTCTCACGCTGAAAGATGCTGGACCGTTGTGTAAATATAGCTGAGCAGTGGGCAGCCTTTCCTCTGTCTTCTGACTTGGTTTTCCTCCCTGTCTCTCTGCCTCTTTTTCACCGGGTCTCTTCGCCTTTCAACTGATCTCTCTGACTCAACATCCCTGATGCTTACCCTATTTCTCAGTTTCTCCTGATCCCTGGCGTCTCATCTTGCCCATGAGGTAAGGACTCATTAACTGCGAAGTTGTCGGGCCAGCAATAACTAAACCAGCAGTAACTGGACCCCCAGTAACAAGACCAGCGGTAACTGGACCCCCAGTAACAAGACCAGCGGTAACTGGACCCCCAGTAACAAGACCAGCGGTAACTGGACCCCCAGTAACTGGACGCCCAGTAACTGGACGCCCAGTAACTGGACGCCCAGTAACTGGACGCGCAGTAACTGGACGCGCAGTAACTGGACGCGCAGTAACTGGACCAGCAGTAACTGGACGCGCAGTAACTAGTCTCTACAATCAATCTGCCAAACTCCATAGTCAGGTATTCTGGTGTCTGAGGTCGTGTCTTAAACTGAAACCTGTCCTCTACACTAAAAGAGAATATGGTGCCATTTTGGGTGGTTGATTTGTTTTTCTGTTGTTGTTCTTTGCCCCAATTGTCCCATGTCACACGCAGTGCATGGGGATGCCTGGTCACTGGGGATGCCTGGTCACTGGGGATGCCTGGTCACTGGGGATGCCTGGTCACTGGGGATGCCTGGTCACTGGGGATGCCTGGTCACTGGGGATGCCTGGTCACTGGGGATGAAGGTCTTGGTCTAGGAGGTCGTGGTCTAGGAGCTCATTGGGGATGGAGGTCGTGGTCTAGGAGGTCTTGGTCTAGGAGCTCATTGGGGATGGAGGTCGTAACCCAGGACATATTTTTCAGCTTCAACTGTTGTTTTAAAATGGTAATTGTTTCCTAGCATTGCAGGTGACAGATTTGAAGGGGAAAGATGTTCAAGGCTTCCAACTGATTTACTTAGGAGCTTGTGATTGTTGCAAACCCCTTCAAGTTTAAGTGGAAGGCTTCCAATATCTACTTCAGGATGGTTTGATCAGTCTGTGCGTTGGCGGTACATTTTTAAAATTGCCCTGTAGCATTGTGGTTACTGGTTGATGTGAAATCAATCAAGCAAAATAGATTTGAAAGGACTTAGTCAAAGGTATTACGAAGAAAAAAGTAATGTTGAATTTAAGGTTGTGGCCAGTGTAATCTGAACAGTGTGTGAAGTAGGAACAACTTAAACATATGAAAAAATTAAACCAGACTAGTTCAACACATTGGTCCAAGCCCTGTATATAGTTAAATTGGAAACACTTCTTGGGAATGTTAATTTAAATCAAGAGTAAAATCTGAGACTCTTTCACGTTGTCTTATCTAGAAGGCAAGGAATGTCTTAACGTGTGCTCTCCTGTGACTTCACACATACACCACATCTAGAGGCAGCTGATCAGAGCTTTGGCAGCACTTCCCTGCTCTCTCTGCCTGTCTGTCTCAAACCTTTTTAGAGTTGTTTTTGTCCCTGTCTTCAACTTGTTTGGATTGTCCCCTATGTGATCCAGTTGCTTTATACACTTAGTGGATAATCTGCAAAATCACTTGTCAAGGTGGTAACGATGAAACTCTGATTGCTTTCAATTTTTTCCTGTGTTCCTTCTTTTCTGAGCTTGTTTCCACACGTCGGGAGCCTGAGTGTACAGATGAAGAGCACGTAGTCGGTTCTGTAGAATTTATTGACTTCAATAGGGTCACCCACTCTAGTCATCCTGTTTCTATTACGGCCGGTATCGTTCAGCTTAGAGACCTTACCTAAAAAAATAGATTTCAATTTTGTTTTATTAACTAAAACATAAACAAACAAAAAGTACACCCCCATGAAAGAAATTGTACATATTAGGATATGCAGATTTGTATTCTTCGTTTCAATACTATTGACACACATGTAACCTAACATCAATAGCTAAAGTTGCCCCCTTTGGCTGAAATAACATGGAGCTTTCTTGTAACTGCATCCTCTGGGAGGAATTTTTTGCTTACACTTTTTAACAGCACTACTGTGTCATGTTGAAGGCTTTTCTTTTTTTTTTTTTTGCATGAACAGCCTGCTTCAAGTCTCCCTGCAGGATTTCAATAGAATTGAGATCTAGGTTTTGACTTGCTTTACTTGTGTGGATCATTATCCTGTTGGGGGGTTGATTTTCATTTCAGTCTCAGCTTTTTGACAGATGGCCTCACATTCTCAAGAATTCTCTTCTACAATATGGAATTCATGGTTGATTCCATGACAGCAATTTGGCCCAGCCATGAAGCAGCAAAACAGCCTTCAAGATTGATTGTGGCTAGAGAGGCCTGTAGACCTCTTGGTGTTACCCTGAGGTCCTTAGAGACTTCCATGAGCATCTATTCAGTCAGCTCTTGAGCTGTGGGCAGCCTGAATTTGGTGATTTAGATTGCAAGTGGTTTGTAGATGATCTGTTGGACAGTGGAATGATGTACTTCGAATTGATTGGAAATGGCTTTATGACCCCTCCAGACATATGGACATCAATAATCTTCTGAAGGCCTCAGATAGGTCTTTTTATCTTGGCATGGTGTTACCACACAACCATCTGGTTAAGACCAAACCAGACCAAGTTTCTAATCTTTATGGAAGGCTGGTCCCTCCCAAGTTACTCTCTAATGATTTGCAGCTGTTTTGGGTCACCTGATTTCCAGTAATAGCCATTTTATGTGATTGTAAAGGTAGAGATGTACTAACTTTTAACGCATGAGGAAATTAAATTTCTGTTTAATTAAATTGCATCAATGGTTTCAAACTTTAATGTTTAGTTGCATTGGGTTACCTCAATCCATGAATGTGTTTGGAGTTTTTTTTTATTTTTATTTTTTTCAAATATCCGTGTGTCCAAATATATAAAAAAAAATACAAACTTTTCAGGATTTTTTTTCATGTGGCACTACAGTATACAAGAAATCACCAGGAAATAATAATAATAAAAAAACATTACTTAGTCAAGATGCTCGGTAATTAATGTGATTTCTTTGTTGTGGCTTGAAGTTGACAGGTACCTGGCAGGTTTACTAAAACATGGCCGTCCGCCCGGTGCTGTGAGGAGTGAGATTACTGCAGTACAAATAATTTATTCATGACTCATTGAAGTGTTTTGTGATGAGTGCAGTTCATTTCCTCCTGTTCACTGTTGATGATAGGTTATCTATGTGGTAATGGCTTTGTACTGGAACTTTTAACTTGCCCCCAGGGCTTCTCCTTCAATGTGACAGAGATCATACCATCTCTCCGTATGTCAGACAGTTTGGCATTTATTTAACGAGTCATTTAAACGCTATGGTAATGGATCTTTCAGTAGTTCATGATAAGTTTGCAGTACCTCCATGGAGACCATGGGTTTTCCCTGTCTGAGAGGACTAAATGGCCAACTGAAGCTCGTCCCGTGTAATTTAGCCTTCACAGGATTATTTTTGTGTCTCAGATAGCGTAACCTGATTTTTTTGGGGAGAATAGTACTGCATAAGTAAAGGACTATCTTTGGGTTATTTTGTGTAGTCATGGTAACTTTTTTATTTTTTTTTAGAAGTTTTGTATTGTATCAGGGCCAGACACAGGGAATAGACACAGTGCCAGTGTTCTGGGCCCTGGAGGGCATTTATTAACACAAATTGGAAGAGGAAAAATGTGATGTAAAAACCCACAGGCGGGCAAAAGCATCCTGCAGTTATCTTTCGTCTTCGACTCTTTTTATCCCCCCTGATGAGATTATTTGGGGGCAGGTGTGCCTTGTCAGGGGGTGACAGCCGACTTGTGTTGAAGGGCCCCATTTGGCAGCCCAGGCCAGGTGGGGAGTTAGCCCAAAACTGATGCTAGAGAGGGGGTGTACTTTATTCATCTGCTTTGTTGAGACAAAGACCTTCATCTATATCTGTTCTGTAGGTGTTATTTCTGGTTGTATAGAAAGGTTTATGAAAACGTCGTGCCCTTTTTGGGTATTTTCATCCAGCTGGCTCTGTTTTTGAGGCAAATTAATGTTTTCCATAGAATTCATGTGCTTTTTCTGGAAGACTTGACACCACTCGCTGTTCACCTGCACCGAATATAATATCCATCACCACCTGCACAGCTTTGTACTGTCTGCAGAAAAGGGCATCGGCTGCCAACTGCCCTCAAAGAAGCATACAGGCAAGATTGTTCCTGACCCCTCCCACTGTTCCAAAAACCATCCCCCGTGTGGGCGTGAACCGGAGGGCAGTACAGGGTAATTAGGACCAAAAATCCCTCCACCTGGAGCGTGTATATATGGATTTCAGGGAGGTAAACTGTATTTTCTATGCAGTTTTCTACACTTCCTGATGTTTATTTTGCAAATATGGACTTTGGGGGAGTTGGGAGGAGAGAAGTGTCTTGGTTTGGCTTGGAACATCTCACCATGCCATTCAGTGTTTTATGACAGTACTCATTCAACCAGGAAGTGCTCACCGAGACACAATAAACCAGTTGGATCATCTGAATTCAATGAGTTAATTTATCTTAAGTAGTTGAATATGACCGGTGTTCATTAACTATCTTCTCCTGAGCCAGGTTGTGTAAAAAGGCCTAACACTTGACTAACGTTTCCTTGTTCCACGCCAGTGTCGGAGCTGCAGGTGTGCCAGTCCAGGAACCTGACCTGCTGTACTAAGAAAATGGAAGAGCGCTACCAGGTGGCGGCCCGGCGAGACGTTCAGAACCTCCTTCAGACGTCTTCCTCAAGCCTCAAGTTCCTCATCTCCAGAAATGTTGCTGCCTTCCAAGGTAAGTAAAGACGGGGAGGTAGAGGAGGCATGGGTGGAGGCCGACATTGACGGAAGTGAGGCAGTTGAAATACTACGTGTTCAGATTGGAGGCAGTTGAAATACTACGTGTTCAGATTGGAGGCAGTTGAAATACTACGTGTTCAGATTGGAGGCAGTTGAAATACTACGTGTTCAGATTGGAGGCAGTTGAAATACTGCGTGTTCAGATTGGAGGCAGTTGAAATACTACGTGTTCAGATTGGAGGCAGTTGAAATAATGTGTTCAGATTGGAGGCAGTTGAAATACTACATGTTCAGATGGAGGCTTGCCACTTTGTACTTCTCCTACTTGGTTCTCAATCTTCTCACTCTCCCCCCTTGCTCTTTCTGTCTCCTTACCACCTCCTTATCTATAACCACCCCCACCTTATGCTCACTGCTTTGGGGCCGGCTGTGATGGACTTCACCGTAAAACAGAATTGAAACTATTTTGTATGAACATTGGCATATAACGAGCATGCACAGTCATATCATTACGTTAAATCACCTCAATTATCCCTTTCAGTAAACACACAGTCCGCTGATCTGAGATGCCGTGACGGTAAACACTGTAATTAAAACGCTGAAGGAGCTGCATGCGGGACCCACAGCCCTGGGCTTGGATGTTGACTGATAGATGTGTGGGAGGACAGATCCCACCACGCCTGGATTCGTTCCGTTTAGCGTCTCCAACGTTTGGTCTGGTGGAGTGTCCCGATCTACAGGCTTGGACCACGATCAGGCTGAAGACCAGCAGCTCACAGGGATCCCCCAGCTCTCTTTCTTTGGGTCGAGGGATACCCGTTTTCCCCCGACATATCTCATGTCTATATCAGCCAGTTCAACCAGCCTACTAGTTTGAAAAATGTAGAAGACGACCAGCAACTCAGTCAGTTGTCGTTCCTCCAGCCAAAGAGAGAAAGACCAGAGTATGTCCTGCTCGCCCTGCCCTGCCCACACAGACCTGTAAAACAGACTTCAGTCAAGTAGTGGAAGCATCCTTGACCATTGATGAGCCTCTCTTTCTGTGTCCAGTTGAACCCGTAACCAATCATTGTTTACGTGGTCTGTTGAGGTTTGCAGACAAGGGCTGGCTAACCCAACATGCTTCAGTTTATTCCATGCAGATTAATGAGCATTGTCTTCTTCACATGGCTTAGTGTCGAGCGTGGTCACACTAAGAAAATATCCAACTGATGTGTGTACATGTGTGTGTTCATACGTGTCTTCTCTCCACGACATTAACTCTGCCCTTTTGAGGACATCCTATTCTGCCAGGCCGTAGATTATCATCTTGCTGTGGTTTGGAGAACTAAAGCCACTTCTTTGCCTTCACATAAAGTGAATTTAGCAGGGACTCTTATTTGGAGTGACATACAGGACGACTTAAGTTTAACTACCCTACTCAAGGACTGAACATTATATTTTTCACCTTGGCTCTGGGAATCAGTCTGGCAACCTTTGGTTACTATTCAGATGCTCTAAACGCTAAGCCTCCTGAAACCCTGAAACCTGGCACAGTTTTGGAATGCATCCGAAAAGCAGCCCTATTCCTTTTCTAATACACTGCTTTGACCAGGGCCTAGAAGGAATATTTAGGGAATAGTTTACCATTTGGGAGACCGGATTGGTTCCCAAATGGCTGTTGACTGCAGTGGTCTGTCAGCTGGGTTCTATATAACATGGAGACACTGTCTGAGGAACAGAGACACCGGGTCAAAGTCGGGGGTCCGGGCGACCTGTATGTTAGTTTTGCTGTTGTAGGTTCTGCAGGACAACGGAGAGGCAGCCTCCACTCAGGGTTCAGTCTCCAACACAGCGGGACTCTGGGATAGCTCAGGGCGGTTGCCAGGGACCCAGGCCAAATCTGGTGGAGGGGGCGAGCGCTCCTCCAGCACCCCACTCAGCAGGCCCCGGCCAGGGCTTTGTCTCAGGGCAAGCCTGGGTATTGTCCTGGAGATGTGGAGGGACTTAACAACCTGCAAATGAAATACAAACTCTCTGAGGGGAGTCACATTCTCCGGTGGGGAGAGAAAGGTTATGGTGAAAGACCAGCTGCTTGACAGTATTCCACCAGATCTTTTGATCTTTTTTTTTTTCTTTTTATCTCTTTTACTGACTTGGAAATGACATGAATGTTGTTTTTCAGATTCAACAGAGGATGAAGTATTGACATTTTGTGGGGTTGAGGGTGAGAAATTTTGTGACGAAGGGAGAGCGTGTGAGTGGAAGAGAGATAAAGAGAGACTGATAAAGAGAGAAAGAAACAAAGACAGAGCAGTGAGATGAAGTGGCGTGTGGTGACTTGCTGGTGGATGGAATGGGTTTTGAAAACCAGTCACTACACAAATAGTTAAAACTTCTGCTCACCAGTTTCAAGGCAAGGGTCCTTCTAAATCAGTTGTAATGTCTAAATCAGTTGTAAAGTCCTTAAAAACCCCAAAAGAGTTTTGGGTTTTAAAAAAAACTCTGAGTAGCATTTTAGTCTGTTTTATTGGCTGATGTCTCTTGGGTGTTGTGACAATGTGGTCGTCTTGCCAACAAACTTCGTGGAATTACCACTGTTGGAGTCTTCATTTATATCTCCCTTCCTTCCTCTCTGGCTCGTCCCCTTTCTTCCTCTCTCTCTCTCACCCCTTCTCTCTCACCCCTTCTCTCTCACCCCTTCTCTCTCACCCCTTCTCTCTCCCCCCGCCTCACTCCCCCCTCTTTCTCTCTCTTTCTCTCTCTCTCTTTCTCTCTCTCTCTCTTTCTCTCTCTCTCTCTTTCTCTCTCTCTCTCTCTTTCTCTCTCTCTCTCTCTTTCTCTCTCTCTCTCTCTTTCTCTTTCTCTCTCTCTCTCTCTCCCCCTCAGCCCCCCTCTCCCTCCCCACATGTTTTCCAGCTGTGTATAATAAAGCAGAAGGCTAATTGCAGGTTTTGTGTGTTACAAACAGGACCATTAGTCTTCCCTTTTAACTTGTCTGTTCTTCCTGTGACTGTCTGGGGCTCTAATGCATCACATACACACAGTAGTTAGAGACCAGCAGTTCTGGTTGTCTCTTACATTACAGCTCAGGGCCTCTG
>JACXGI010007956.1:0-35253 GCA_016801175.1 Esox masquinongy
CTGAGCCTGGGTCCTCTCTAGGTTTCTTCCTAAATTTCGGCCTTCTTAGGGAGTTTTTCCTAGCCACTGAAATTCAACACTACTGTTGTTTGCTCCTTGGGGTTTTAAGGCCGGGTGTTTTGTAAAAGCACTTTGTGACAACTGCTGATGTAAAAAGGGCTTTATAAATAAATTTGATTGATTGATTGATTGATTGACATTACCGTCTCCACTATCCCCGAGAAGGGAGGGGGAGCCGAGCGAAACTGAATTAGATAACCCCGTCTGATCGTTTGATCGAGCCAGGCTGACATAGTACAGTGATGACGCCACTCCCAATAAGAAAGCTCTGAGAAAAGAAGAGCTTGTAGTTGGGGGGCGTTGGTCAGGAAAAGCTCGAATTCCCTCTCCGCCCCTACCACCGCCGAGCTCGACCGGAGAGAAAGAGACATGGCCCAAAGAGAGCAGAGAGAGAAAGGTATGAGAAAAAAAGAGGAGCTGGGCCGGGAGGCGAACTCGGGTCCACGGAACAAGAGCTGAGAGGGCTAACCATTTGGCCATCCCACTGTACAACAGCACAGCCCTCTCACTCATAGGAATCTGAGGGAGAGAGGAACCCGGCATTTGCATATGCAGACATTGCACCCTAGGTGGGGACATGTTGCCATGGGTACGCTGAGCAGCGCCGCCAGAGACTGGGGACTCAGTGAGAACAGATAGCAAGACGGGTGGCAAGCGCCAATGACGTTTGAGCCTGGTGTTTGAGCCTGTTATAGCGAACGGACTGAGAAGCCACAACAGTTATGTCTATAACTTCCCTGTGATATCTCAGAACGCTCGGTAGCCCGCGAATGGCAGGAAAGGGAGGAGCCCAGCATTTGCATATGCAGACGTTTCGCTGAAGGTGAATGAACGTCGCCATGGCAACGCCGGGCTGCACTCTTAGAGCGAGTACACTTGAGACCGGCCGGCAGTGGAGTGAGAGACGTATCTGAACCCGCTAGCCGGCGCTTAAGTCTATGGGAGATGGCGGGTTGAGAGGATAGAGTAATTATACCTATAACTCCCTGAGAACACTCACTACCCTGTACATCGCTAACACAGCTCTTACCACTACACTGAAAGGGAAAGGGAATAGAGCGTGCACAAGCGTAATTTTTAGATAACCTGCAGGCTATAGGGCGAGAGTGAGGGAGAAGCTGCTCACTTGCGCCACTGCTCATATCCAACGGGGCAGGCATAGAGACAGAGATGGGGCAGGCATAGAGACAGAGAGAGCGCTTGCTGAGTCTCTAATAGCCACCGATGGAGGCAAACTAGGGCATGCAAAAGGTACAAGTGGTTTAACAGACTCAGACACCGCCTGAGCCTGTACAAAAGCACAACCTACACCAAAGCACCATTCAGCCTTTTTATTAAAGGAAAATGTTTGGTGGGCCGAATCTGTGACGCTGTCAGACTCGGCCCGTACCTTGAGGAGGGAGGGAGACACGGGGGCCGTGAGGGCGACTGCACCACCAACAGCCCACTCCACGCCTAGTCAGGATGGTCTGGGCTTCTTAGTTGGCCACGGAGTGGCGAATTTGGGGGCATACTGCCTGCACCGAACGACAGGAGCCATGGTAGCCAGAGGAGGAGGGGCCAGGACAGCGGTTGAGGCGGCAGCAGAAGCTTGGCGGCACTGCCGTCTTTTAGCATAGGAGCCCGGGCGATGCGCAGAAGAAGAAGGTCGTGAAGCTGAAGAAGAAGCACGCCAACCAGAGGGATCAGAGGAGAGAGAGAGCTCCTTCCTCCCTTGTCAGTCTTCTTAGAAGAGGTGATGGCAGTGTGGACGTCATCGCCGAATAAACCCTCCTAGGACAACGGTGCGTTGAGGAGGGGTGTGCGATCAGAATTGCGCAGGGAAGACAGAGACAGCCAAAGGTGTAGATGTCCGACCACAGATGTAGCCACCGATTGCCCGGCGCAAACTGTCTGCTCCTGGTTCAGGTGGAGGATAGCCTTAAGATATCCCGTGACCTCCCCGACGTCACTTGACGACGGAGTAGGTGAACGGTCTAAAATATGGGAGGCTGCTGACGCGAGGAGAGCAACGTTGTTCACCGTGGCCAGGGCCTGTGTCGATTTCCTCCTTGAAGAAGTTTGCCCTCTCTACACGTGTAGAGAGGGCCAAAGCAGTGAAGGAGGAACAAGCCGGGGGGTCGGTAAGACCCTCGCGGGCGTGGGCTGGTCCCAGGCAGGAAACACACGACCTGTGCAAGTCCTGTTCCGACACCAAGTCAGCGCAACGGCAGGCAGCAGCTAAAAATTTCTTCATGGCGGAGACGTCGGGCTGAAGAATGCCGATGACAAAAATTCTCAGGCTGAAGAGAGTAATCAGTAGTAACTCAGCAAGGCTGAATAAAAAGGGAGGGTGTTCTCTGGGCTCACGGGTCCTATATAGGGGCAGGCGTGCCCTGATTGGCTGTTGCATCTTGCATAATGAGTTTTCATTATGGCCGCTGATGCGGCAAGGGTAAACCACTAGGAGCTAAAGCCCCTCTAGGGGGCGGAGCTCCACAACATATAACTCGATAGCTACAATGGATTAGCGTCATGCAGGCAACGTTACCCTTCATTCACACAGAAGCAGTGAAATCACTTGTCGTTCCGCTAGTGACAACCGGAGGCAGCTGACATTGTCCCGCGTTTGATGTTTTGACAAATCAGTTACATATTTTAAGCTGGGAAAATTAGCCTATTGCGTTCAAGGAAAAAGGCGGGCCAAACATAAACAAAGCAATTCAAGAGAACTGTGAAAGCCCTGCAGAAACACTTCATTAACGAAAATTGGTGCATGCCAATTGTTTTAAAAATACTGTAGCAGGTAGCTAGTATTTCTTTTTGGTTGCTATGATAGCAATAGCTAGCACTACTAAATACATATTACGTATTAACTGATCGAGGGTAACTATAGGTCCGAGACTCTGAGCGATCCTTGACCACGCCATATTGTTTCTTATATTGTCTTGATAGACCTTGAGTGTGACGTTATAGATTTTCTTCTGTTCTTGTACTACTAAAATTAGCTGTTTGTCCAACGTGTTGGTTAGGTTATGGACTGTTCAGTATTGTAGTACCTCCTACATGCTTTCCTATTGGTTTTCCGCTGTGTTCTGATTGGGTTTCCGCGACTGAGAAGGGAAAAAAATAGAACACTGCTCTATTTTTTCCCGTCTGCCGTTCCGCCATGGCCAGCGCAGCCATCCTGCTTCAAGGAGTGGGGCGGGAAGCCTTTTATGAATGGCTAGCAATGGAGCGCTTCCTCTTTCAACAACGGCATGCCGCTTATGTGTGAATGAGGGGTTACCGTGGATGTCCACTGTTCCGGCGCGAATTTGCCTACAAACGCGCTGCCTTGCCCCAGATGGCCGCTTATGGGCGTATCCACTATGGTTGTTTGTTTTTCAGTGTGGGAGGGCTTTGTTCACATCCCTTCGTGAACTTTTTTTAATTTAACATGAAACCGAACAAAATTATTTTTCTCGCTCATGGGCAAAATAAAAACACACGTTATAATAAGCACTATGCTAGCATGCAACGTATGCACATTTAACAACACAGAGTGTACACAGCACATTTAACAACACAGAGTCCCCGCTATAATTTGCTTTTCCTCCGGTTTGTAGCAGAACGTTTCACCTGGAGCAAAAATATTTCACATGGGCCGTTGCAGTACAACGATGGACCAACAAGAAAGACCGTCTCTTGTTTATGAAAGACTCTACTTCCATTGGATAAACACCTGGTGTTAGCCGGATTCATTAACATAATATCAAGGCCGTAATTACAATATATATTGGGGGGGACACATCCCCCCAATATTCAAATATGCTCAAAATGCCCCCCCCCCAATATATTGATATTTAAATTATAAATAAAAGAAAAATGCGCTATGCTATGACAGGCATGAACCGCTGTCCACAAATAATCATTAGCAAATGTAAATATAATCATAACTAAACTTAAATTGCAGTTATACTATCGGTTCTAGTTTTACGGTTTACTGTGGTTCTGCTTGTGGTTTGTCCAAGTGCTGTTACCGTACCCCAGTTGGTCGACTGTTGTTGGTAGGTACAATCAATGTCAAACATTTTACTGTCTCTCTATTTCATTAGCCTACTACTTTCAAATGTTTTAAAAAAGTGGAAAACTAGAATGTTATATGAGTGTTATGTAGGCTATCTTACTGTCGATTGTGATAGTTTTAACATCAACACCTCATTATTTGCTGGAACTGTAATTGTGGAGATAAATAATAGTTTGCTAAAAAGTGTCAGTAATTGCATGGAGTGTAAACTAACGTTTTTGGTGAAAACGGGCCGATTTGCACGTGCTAATCAATCAATCACTAACGTTACCTGGAAAGCTAATTAGCCACACATTTACCCGGCGACCAACAATGGTGCTCATGTGCGTATTCAACTAACGTTAATGTCTTACGTTGATGATGTAGTTGGATACGTCAGAAAGTCCACGTGAAGTCTGAGTGAAGTGTCAATCATTTATGTTGCGCTTCAAGTGTAATTTACGCACATAACGACAGTCGACAGTAGTCAGTAGTCGTTTTCATTGATTGTATATTCGTATAGTATACTGTATAGCTGTATTTGCTTATGATAAATAGCATTATTAGTGTTTGTTTGATTTAAGTGCAAGCAGTTTCATTAGTCAGCTTTCATTCACAGTGAGTGTCATGATGAGCAAGAGGAAGGGTGGCAGTGACATTCATCAGATTATTGGGCAGCCTCAGAAAATAAAAGTAAGGTGAAAGCAGTGAGAAAATGAGTACCAGTCAGATGGTAGACTAAGTATACAGTAGCACAAGAGGTGAGTCAATGTTTATTGATATAATAATCATTGCCATTCAGATCAGAAATGGTTAGTAATCCATTCCTGCACATCATGGCAAGAAACACCACTTGTTAACTGATAGTATTTATTTCATGTTCACTCTGATGCGTTCAGAGTAAAGAGAGAGAGGGAGAGAGTGAGAGAGCATGAGGATGTCAACAGGGCAGGGCGAGCAGGTGACATGGTGAGTGAGAAAAGGAGCAAATATTGATGACCAATCTGATATCACCATGTTGGTGTTGTTCCGACGACATTATAATTAATGTTGGCACAACTGAGGTTTGGCTTAGGCACAGGTACAAATGAGGTTAGGTTTAGGCACAGGTGTCTCTGAGGTTAGGGTTAGGTCAAAGGGTGGGGGTGGGGGAAAATTCTGTCTTTGGACTGGGGTAACCAATTAACTACAGGTCAGTTGCAATGATGGTCCTGGAGCAACATTGAATATGATGTTGTAGGAACAACAACACAGCGATATCAGATTGTGTAAATATTTATGGTTAAGAGTTATAAATATTTTAAACATTTTTGAATGTTTTTCTGGGGGGGTCCCCAGACCCCCGGCTGTTTTTGCCCCCCCCCAATGTTGACTCCATGGCTACAGCCTTGCATAATATTGACCATGGCTCAACTTCTTTACACGCCGAAACATCTCAAACGGCCTCGCTGCCTTCCCGAGATGCTTTGCGCAACCGTCAAAAATGCCTTGATGCTATTCATAGAAAATGAATTGTATCTGTCCGAGGCAGCGGGCGCACCGGACCAGTGGACATCCACTGTTAGACATTCAGCAGAAGCAATAAGACCTCCGGTTTTCATATTTTGCCTTCAAAATAAAAGCCTGCGATGGGTTGTGTGTATTGTTTATATTTTCAAAGGAAACATTATGTGGGGTAAAATATAAATTAAACAAATTACAATTTAAATAATACATTACATAAGGTAAAGAATATTATAAGGTGGAGCACATTCAGAAATGGTTAGAGCTTAAGTTAACGTAGAGAACCTTTCTAATATAAAGATAATAGTAATAATAGTTTTACTATAATAATAGTTTTAATGTTATTGTTTTTCATTTGCTTTTGCTCATTAGGTTTGGAGAGGGATTGTGTAACAAATCTAGGAAGCGATTCATGAACAGTTTTAAAGAATGATTAATTGAAAGGGAGTAATTAGGTTAGTAAGGAATGATGTTAAATAAGTATTGTCAAATAATGTTAAGTTGACAAGGAAGAGAGACTGATGTAAAGGGATGACGTTATTGCAATACATAAAAAACATGTTTGTAACATCACATAGGAAAATAACGTTTTGTGAGAATTGGAGATTTGGAGATAGAGTTTCAAGAGACTGCTACATATGAGACAAAAAGTTAATTTCGGACACTGTATGCCAGTTTTGGGACCGATTGGGGGACACAAACTTGTCATAAAATTGCTTCTCAACATTAGATCGTTTTGTCATGCATTAACATCACGCCAAGTTTGAATATTTATCTAGACCCCACTAAGCATTGTGTTAAACTGACTAACATTTCTTATGAAGTTTACTTCCACCACAAATAGCATCAATGAACTGTATGGCTTTTGCCACCGGCTGTTTTAATAGATTATTAGCCTGAAATAGGCCTACTAGTATCTTACTACTTGGAAAAGTCATAAGAATTGAGCAATTGCTAGCAAGACTGAAGACCAACTTTACAGCAGCATCCGAAGTCCCCCAGAGCATGAGCCAAAACCACCACCGGAATACAAAAACTTGGTGTGCAACAAAAAAATATTGCCTGTTCAGACACACTTGTATAATGAAAAGATTTATCTTACTGAGATTACCAGCGGAATCTCGTTGGTATTAATACATAATTTTTATTCACAAATACACCCATACATACACTGCACAATTATTAGACAAGTGAGTATTCTGATTGTATCATTATTTCTATGCACATTTTCCATCTCCAAACCATATAAACTTGAATGCTCATTGGATTGAATCATTTTCAGGTAAAACGTATTGGTGTAATGAGGGAGGGTGTGGCAACAGTGAATAACATCTAATATCAAGGTGTCCATAATTATTAGGCAGCTTCATGACTTCAGGTAAAATGGGCCAAAAAAGAGATTTAACTGACACTGAAAAAGCCAAAAATTGTAAAATTATTTTCAGACGGATGCAACACTCTTGAAATAGCTAAACTATTGAGGCGTGACCACCGAACAATCAAAGGTTTTGTTGTGAATAGTCAACTGGGGTGCAAAAAACGCATGAAGAAAAGACGCAAATTAGCTGCAAAAGACTTGAGAAGAATTAAACGTGAAGCTACCAGGAACCCATTATCCTCCAGTGCCATAATATTCCAGAACTGCAACCTACCTGGAGTGTCCAGAAGTACAAGGTGTCAAGGCCAAGAAGCCTGAAACACAACCACCACTGAATAAGATTTGAAATGTACTGTATAGATTGGGCAAAGAAATACCTGTAGACAGATTTTTCAAAGGTTTTATGGACAGATGAAATGAGAGTGACTCTTGATGGACCAGATGAATGGGTCCGTGGCTGGATCACTAATGAACACATGGCACCACTTCAGTCAGGCGCCATCCAGGTGGAGGAGGGGTACTGGTATTTGCTGCTATCATTAAGGATGAGGTAGTTGGACCTTTTCGGGTTGAAGATGGACTGAAACTCAACTCCCAGCTCCCAAACCCACTGTTCTTCAAACAGTGGTATAAGAAGAAGTCCTCAGCATTCAAGGTCATGATCTTCATGCAGGACAATGCTCCATCGCATGCATCCAAGTACATGCCACTGCTTGGCTATCAAGCAAGGGCTACAAAGATGCCTGAATAATGACCTGGCCCCCTTACTCTCCTGACTTAAATCCTATTGAGAATTTGTGGGCCCTTCTCAAACGTGAGATTTACAGTAAGGGAAGACAATACACCTCTTTGAACAGTATTTGGGAGGCTGTGGCTGCTGCTTCAGCGAAAGTTGATCGTGAACAGATCAAGAAACTGACAGACTCCATGGATGGAAGTCTCATGGCAGTTATTGAAAACAAGGGTGGTTCTATTGGTCACTGAATATTTTCAGGACAGTATAAGAACAAAAAATGTCATTAATTGTAATTTTGTGTTACTTATTTGCTACATTTACTTTAAAAATTGAGAAAAAACATGTGAGTTGGGAGAAATTATTTTTTTAATTAGTTGCCTAATAATTCTACACACCAATTGTTACCTAATAATTCTGCACTCTTATGTATTCCCCTGAGAAAGATCAAAACTCACTTTTCCTTTGTTAAACATTCAGGTTTGAGGTTCAATTATATTTTGGATTGACTGAGAGCATTGTGTTTGTTCAACAATGAAATAAATCTTGAGGAATACGATTTGCCTAATAATTGTGCACGCAGTGTACATACATGTACACATATACACTTATTTATACACATTATATTTATTCTAGTAATTTAATTAGTTCCATCCCTCTAGAAGAGTTAACCATCTTTCCCAGTAGACCCACATGGAAGTATTATATATTGACATGTCTTTCGAAAACATATTTTTAATATGTGCCTATATTTTTGCCAGGCCGCCTAAGTGGAACCGGCCAAGAAGAGCGAAAGTCTCCGACCAACCCTTGTTAAATAGAGTAGTGGTTAGAGAAGCGGCCCTGCAAAACTATAGGTCTTGCGTTCAAATCTCGTCACAGTCAAAACAAATTATGCATTAGGATTTGTTCTGAATAGACAAAAACTTCACTGGCTGCAACCTTCAGTAGCTACGTTATAGTAAACCTAAAATAAAACTGTTTACGGTTATATTGCGACTATTTCTGGTGGATTTTCGCAGTATGCATCCGTGCATGCTTTTTGGATCAGGATAGACAAAAACTTCGCTGGCTACAAAAATTGATAGTTATAGTCACCTAAATTGATAGTTATTGTATCAATGTCATTCACGAATGACAGAAAAACAAATATTTTTGTGCCATGAAATGAACACAAAACACTTTGGGAGTGTAATCTTCAGTCTCGTTAGCAATTGCTCAATTCTTATGGCTATTCCAAATAGTAAGTTAGTAGATACTAGTAAACATATTATTGGCTAATAAGATATTAAAACGGCCAGTGGCAAAAGCCATACATTTCATAGATGCAATTTGTGGTGGAGGTAAGAAACGTTAGTCAGTTTAAAACTATGCTTAATTGTGTCTAGCGAAATATTCACATTTGGCGTGATGTTAATACGAGACAAAATTATCTAATGTCGAGATGCTATACCAACACTCAGCAAATGTATAGCTTTGTGACATAGTGGTTAAAGACACAGCCTCTCATGTGGGAGACCCGGGTTTGAGTCCAGTGAGGGAACAACATTTATCACTTTTAATCGCAGGCTGGCTGAACTAGGCTTGCCCGGTTCCTTTTCTGTTTTTTAAACATATACTAAAATAGGTATTATATGTATTACTAATATATGGCCATACAGCTCCGGAAAAAAAATAAGCAACTATTACAAAAGACTGCACGCTCTCATTGATGCTAAGGGGGTCAATACACAGTATTAAGAACTACGAGTATGTAGAATTTTGAACAGAGGTCAGTTCATTTTTTACTTTGTTGCCATGTTTTGTTTTATAATTGTGCAATTCTGTTATGACCTACAGTTGAATGTGAATCCCATAAGAAATAAAAAACATGTGTGTTTGCCTGCTCACTCATGTTTTCTTTACAAATGGTGCATATATTACCAATTCTCCAAGGGTATGCAAACTTTTGAGCACAACTGTATATACATCCGCATGCAATGCGTTGTCCACTCCATTTTGAGCATCACCAGTGCTCCTTGGCTTAACACTAAGCAACTGATTCACATGTCTTTTTACATAGTTACCATCAACATTCACCATATAAGTAAATGGACCCAAAACTTTTGTAATCACACCATTTAGCCATTGCTGTCCTCCCCTGTAGTTCCTAACCAACACCTCCTGATTTACAGAGAACATTCTCACTTTCTGAAAGTGAGATGGCTCTATATCACCTGAGACCTCAGGCATGGCATGCGGCTTTAGGAAAGACAGTCGGGTATGAACCTGTCGCTTTAAGAAAAGTTCAGCAGGAGTCTTCCCTGTATTCGTGTGTGGTGTGTTGCGATAGCCATACAGGAAACTAGCCATACAGTGTTGCAATGTCATCTTGCTGAGATTTCTTCAAGTTTTGGACTAGTCTTTTAGCCAACCCGTTGGATGCTGGGTGGTACGACAGTGACTTGGTATGTTTTACCCCATTCAGTGTTAGAAACAGGGCAAATTCCCGTGAAGTAAATTGTGGTCCATTATCAGTGACTACTTCTTGTGGAAGACCATAAGATGCAAATAGATATCTAAGCATTTCAATAGTTTTATCAGATATTGCATTATTCATGTGAATTAATTCTGGCTATCTAGCATACGCATCCCTGAGTACCAAAAACACCTGCTTATTGTCCTCCGCAAAATCTAAATGAATTCTCTCCAATGAACATGACGCCTGTTTCCAGGTATGCACTGGAGCTCGAGCTAGCACGCTACGCTGCTGCTTACAATCCTCAAAGTTACCTACTTTGTGTGCAATATCATCAACAAGGGAAGGCCACCACAAAAGGCTTCTGGCTTGGGCTTTCATCTTTACTATTCCCCAATGACTTTCATGAAGCTCCCTCAGTAACCGAGCCCATAGTCTTTCAGGAATGACTACACAGAAACCACACAGGATGCAATCCTGCTCCACAGTCATTTCAAATTGTCTCCTAACATAGGGTTGTTCAGGCACAAACTTGGGCCAACCTGTCATAACATACTGTTTAACCTTGTTTAACAATGGAGTTGCGTGTGTTTCTCTAGCTGTGTCTTTAGGAGTTATTGGCAGATCAGACAGCGCGTCCGCATTACCATGCTGCTCTGATGGCTTGTACTGTATCTCGTAAGTATAAATTGCTAATATCAAGGACCACCTTTGTAATCTAGCAGCGGCAAGGTTTGGTACCCCTGCTCTAGGACCAAGAATCTTAAGAAGAGGCTTATGATCCATCAGTAAGGTAAATTGTCTCCCATACAGGTAGTCATGAAATTTCCTGACTCCAAATACCAGTCCTAATGCTTCCTTTGCTATCTGGGAGTAGTTTCCCTCGGTTTTTGTTAGCATCCGGGAAGTAAAAGCTATCGGTTTTTCACTACCATCTTTTAATTTGTGTGAGATCACCGCACCTACACCTACAGGCAAAGCATCACAAGCTTGTATGAGCAGCAGCTCTGGGCTGTAATGTACTAAGACCTGGCTAGACTGCAGATGTCCCTTTGCTAAACGAAATGCCTCTTGACACTTCTCTATCCATTCCCATTTTGTGTCTTTCTGAAGTAGGGCGGTCATGGGCTGAATTAGCGTAGATATATTTGGAATACATTTTCCATAGTAAATCAGTACAGAAATGATCAACCTTTTCTCAGGAGTATTAGTGGGAACAGCTTCTTTTTCAATTGCCTCAGTTTTTTCTTTCCTAGGAAGAATACCCTCACAGTCTATTATATGGCCTAAGTATGAGACACTGCTCTGGTAGAAGGAACACTTCTCCTTTTTGACCTCCAGGTTATGGGCATCTAACCTTTTCAGAACCTCTACTAGGTTTCTCATGTGCATGTTGGTATTACTGCCTATAATCAGAATGTCATCTTAGTAGCAAATGACTCCATCAGTCCCTTGAAGAATTTGATCCATTATCTTTTGGAAAAATGCGGGAGCACCAGCAACACCATAAGGAAGCCTATCCACTGAGTAGAGCCCTTTATGCGTATTGATGGTGAGAAAAGGCTTAGATTCTTCATCTAACTTTACATGCTGATATGCTCCAGTTGTAAACTCCTCACCTCCCGATAACTGTGCAAACAAATCTTGCGTTTTTGGTATGGGGTACTGATCTACTTCTAGCCATGGATTGACAGTTACCTTGTAATCCCCATAAATTCTCACACTGTTGTCTGTTTTGGGAATGCACACAATAGGCGCAGCCCACTCGCTATAGCTAACTGGAGAAATTACCCCTTCTGACTCCAATTTACATAGCTGAGCTTCTACCGCTTCTCTAAGAGCATAGGGAACTGAGCGTGACTTGCAGAACTTTGGCACGGCTCCTTTCATTACCTGCAACTTTGCTTTGACACCCTTTAGCTCTCCTAACTCAGACTGGAACACCGAAGAATATCTTCCACATAATCCCTCCACTGTTTCACTATTCACTTTGTGAACTACATGGGACCAGTCTAACTTTAGATGGCGGATCCAGTTTCTGCCTAAGAGAGCTGGACCAGCACCCTTCACTACCAGTAAGTCTAAGGTTCTAGTGCTTCTATTACAGCTAATCTTAACTGAGATTTTACCTTTTTGTTTGAGGATGTTTTTATCATAACCCCTCAGGATGCAGTTAGATGGGCTTAACTTTAATTTATTGAACGTACGGTTGTACAACCTCTCTGATATTACAGAGGCACCTGCTCCCCTGTCTACCTCGTTTTTTATCTTTACACCATTAACCCTTACATATACATAATATGGCTTGTCTTTCTCTGACTCTAATGCAAACAATTCAGTGTCTTTCACATCACCACTTTTGTAATTTGGCCCGAACAACTCAGTAGAATCCATATTCTGTGGCTGGGAAACGTTGTAGTTTACACCGTCTTTCGGCTTCCCTTCTCACAGTCCAGCACTCCTGGAACTGGATCCTGAATGTTTTCTGTCTTATCCAGGTGCTTTGTCCAGTTCGCCTGCCTCGGGTCATTTTTCCTTTCTTCCTTAGAGCGGCAAGCCTGAGCAATGTCCTTTCTTCTTGCACAATCGACACTCCAATCCTCTGGTTTATGCCCCTTTCCTATACATCGGTAGCACGGTTTCCCCGTTGTATCTCCGCTGTGCTTTGCAGCATGTTTCTTTTTGACTACATGGGCTCCTAATGTCTTTTTCTCAAATGTCTGCGCACTATTCCTAGTCACTTCAAATGACAGACCCATTTCTACAAAGTTAAATCTTTGGTGTGGGTTGCGTTTAACAAACTGTCTGTCAGCTCCACGCTTTTAACACCGCACACAAATCTATCACGTTGAGCCTCATCTAAAAATCTTCCAAACTTGCAGGTTGACGATAATCTTCTTAAATTTGCCATGTACTCACTAATTGTTTCTCCATCCTGTTGATTCCTTGAATGAAACTTGCATCATTAAAGTTAGGCAATGAAGTTAGTTTGCGGCACATAATAGGATTTCAACACCGTCACCATTTCTTGTACCGTATGTTCACTTGGTTTCAAAGGCAAACATAATTCCATTAAAAGGTTATGAGTCTTCTTGTCTATAATTGTCAAAACTAGAGCCTATAACGGCTCTAGTTTTCTCACTTGTTTGTTCTAGCCCGTTTCCTTCAAAATACTGTTCCAGCCTTTCCCAGTAGGCATCAAAACTTTCTTCACTCTCTTCGTAGTGAAAGTTATCTGCCTTTCCGAATGCTGCCATCTTAAGTAAAGACTCCATATGGACTAAACCAATTTAGCTAGTGTAGCATGGTGGGTTCGATGTGTGTTGGTTGGATCACTCTTTATAAAAAGAAACAGCAGGATGGAGACTGATAACTTTCTCAAACAGCACTTTACTTTTCTCCACACTTCATCAGCTTCACCATCACCACACTTCCTTGTTCTGCCTCTCACTTGACTGAACTAACCAATCAGAAGCTAGGAGGAGTTAGGCTAAGGTAAATGTAAGGAAACCAAAGGGGTAGATTCATCATAATACCGTAGCTGTTTTCAAGTTGCAACTGTAAACATTTAAACATGTCAATATGTAAATAGCAACTGTATAACAAAGAATGTAAATAGTTAACAGTGTAAACATTGTAAATATATTTTTAGTACATTAACTCATATATGAATTAACTTAAATTCTAAGTCTTACACTAGCTAGCAAAAACTAGTTTTTCTGTCTGATAACCCAACATCCTCAATTCCATCCTTGCCACCAAATCTGTTTTGTCCTCAACAAAGAAACGTATAGACAGAAAAAAAAGACTAATGTAGAGACTGCTTTTTCTTCTTGATGGCCTTTTATTTAACTACATGCAGCTTTCTGATTTAGTGCTGCTTTCACGACATATACTGCACTGGCGTAGTTCACTAGTACCTAGTTATTCTTAACCAATCAGATACAACCATCTAAAACACTGAACCAATTCCAAGTGCACACGTTTCCTGCACACTCACTTCACTGAATTATTCAAATACCACACCAGCCACTTCTTTGCGCAAGCTTTCGATTGCTACGTGGACTGCAGCCAGAGCAGAAATTTCCAAATCAAGGTTAAGTGAATCATCGGTGTCATGAATGATTCTTTCTTTTTTGAGGATTTTGTTTTCATTTTTGCTTCGGTTTGTTATCCGGTGCGGGTGGTTGCTGTTCCATTGTGTATCGTAGGTTTACCTTATCGATAAAATCTAATATTTAGTGGTTCTCCAGTCTTTTTGTGAAGTATTTGTTTCTGAGCAAATATTGTAAAATGTGAATATATGAGAAAAAACCCCAAAAGAGAACAACATACTTACCTTTTTTTTAACTTACCTTTTTCCTTACCTTGACTTACTTAGCTTGGGGTAGCCATCTAGAAACACATTTATTACATGTATTTATTCACATTATTATATATGAAATGTTTAGCTTCGTATTTGAGTAGCTAACTATAGGTAGCTCCCAGTGCTGCTAAGCTAACGCTAGCTTGGCTAGTGAAAAATGAAAATTGGACATGGAGGGTAGCGCTTTCTTTCTGGACATGCAAAAAGATTTGTGCAATATTATACAGGTTGTTTATCTTGATATTGTCTTACACTAGCAACTGTAGCACCCAGAACCACCACATTAACTTTGGCTAGGCTACAGTTATGTAACTGGCTAGTCTAACTTAACCCAATTTACATAAAATATACTAATGTCTAAAGAAACACATATAACTAGATAGCCAATGTTTCTTATTCGTGTTGATGCCATTGCATTTAGCTGGTTCTATTAATTTTCGGTTCACTGTGTCTAAAAAATGCATCAAACCACCTACATGCATGTTCATGTGATTAGGAAAGACATACCTCTCTGTCAATCAAAGCTGAGGGGGGGTTCGAGGGATGAAACTGGGGTATTTTCAGAATGTTACCTAGTGCGGCTTTAAATCAATAATGTATATTTTTCATAATAGTTCATGTGAAAGAAAAAAACAAATGCATAGCCAGGCTGGCCTTACCTTGCCTCGTCTTCTGTCCAGTGATCTGTCCAGCCTGGCTATGCATTTATTTTCTTTCACATTAACTATTTTGAAAAACATACATTATTGGTTATGATTATAAATCACCTAACACATGTATATACAGTTACATAACACATTGAAACAGGATTGTTGTGGAACTCAAAATGTTAACTGTCCCATATTAGTCTATGCACATCAAATAATTAGTAACATTAACTGTAAAATAAGTAACCAAAGTATATCAGTATGCGATTCCTTAACTCTCACACTGACATTGTTTTCGAGTAGCCATATATACTACAACAGGGTAATATAATTCCTGAAGTTTAGTTATGGCTTTTGGTTTTGGTGGGCCACCCCAAGATTTTCAGTGGCCCCACCTGGCCACCCATATGAAACATTTCTGGGGGCGCCGCTGCGTATATGTAAATTTTCCAATTTCCGACAACTTGTTACAGCACAGTCTGTTCTAACTGAACAGGATTCGAAGACAAGTGCAAGTAAACACGCTTCACAACATGAATTTTTAAGCTACCTCTCCATGTTGTATTGAAAAAAGTTGATGTGAAGCACTCTAGACAACTCCAGCACAAGTCAAGTGCCAATAAAGTTACCCGCACTCTGTTGCAAATCAATAAGTGATAGCTCCTGCTAAAGTCAAGGGCTAACTATGGATGGTTCTGAGGCTCACAAAAGAAAAATGCATTAACAATGACACAAAGATTTTCACATTAAATATTTTTAGTTAAAAGCATGTGTTAACGCATTTAAGGATACTGACTTGATTTGAATAGTTTGAATCTTTCATCCACAAACCTACATGTGCTTAGCCGCTGAGGTTGTTCCTGTAAGGAACAGGTCAATATTTATTGGGGTGATGGGAGCTGATCAAAAATGGGAGGGTGTTGGAACTGGCTTTGTGCATCTGTCATTGCATAAGGCAATGGCATAGAACAAAAGCACATTTTATAAAGTGATATGTCATGAGACATTAAGCCGAATCACTTCTAACATACATTGATGAGCTAAAACATTATGACCACTCACAGTTGAGGCAAAAAACATTGATCATCACCTAACAAGGGCACATGTCAAGGTCTGGGTAGAATAGACAGTAAGTGAATAATCAGTTCTCGTAGTGAACGTGTTGGATGCAGGAGTAAAGACCTGACCTACTTTGACAAGGGCCAAATTATTATGGCCAGATGACAGGGTCAGAGCATCTCTGAAACGGCAAGGCTTTTGGGGTGCCTGTCAGCAGTGATGAGTACCTACTGACAGTGGTCCGAGGAGGGACAAACCACAAACCGGCAACAGGGTCAAGGAGCACCTAAGGCACATCAGTGCATGAGGGCAATGGAGGCTATCCCATCTGGTCCGAACTGACTTAAGTTCTACTGTGGCACATGTCACAGAAAATGTTAATGATGCTTATGGGAGGAATGGGATACACACAGTGCATCGCAGTCTGCTGTGTATGGGGATGTGTAGCCTCAGACTGGGCAGAAAGCCCATGATGACCCCTGTCCACTGTCAAAAGCACCTACAATGGGCACATGAGCATGTCGGAACTGGTCCTTGGAGCAGTGGAAGACGGTCGCCTGGTCCGATGAGTCCCGTTTTCTTTTATATCACGTGGAGGGCCGTGCATGGCGTTTACCTGGGGAACTGATGGCACCAGGATGCATGGAGGGAAGACGACTAGCCATTGGAGGGAGTGTGATGCTCTGGACACTGTTCTGTTGGTAAACACTGGGTCCACAATACCACTACCTGCTCTTGAATGCAACCAATAGCCTAGGCTCTAGCACCTAGGTAAAAGAGAAAATCGACTTGCCCGATGATGAAGATATTGAATAGAGGCTATGCAAAGGTAATGAATGAGCTTGAGCCAGAAGTTCTCCCAAGAAATTTACACTGCTTCCCAATATAATTATAAGCTATTTGTGAAGCCATACCAAACATATCATATTGTTGACAAGCGAAAATGAAATAGTTCTCACTTTTTCAGGTAAGAAAGAATAAATAGATTTACATGATACATAGTAGCCTAGCTTATTATCTCTGTCTAGAAGCCTAAAGATTTCTAATATAACTTTTCTCATAATACAACACAACCAGTCATGATGATCGCATCTGAATGCTAATCACTTCATGAAACACTCTTATGGGCTACTTGCGCTTGTTTCACCATTTAAATAATTCCAGCATGCAGACAGTACACCACTAGGGACCCACAAATTGATCAATGGAAAAAGATAGAAAAAAAGTAATTTGGTAGCTAGGCTATCATTAGGCCCACTATACATGTAGCCTAATCATGTTTATGTCTATCTTCTACCTACTGCAGGCAACAATTTAGTGTTGTTGAGCCACAATGAAAGTTGGAGACACAGCATACTTTGTGTTTTCAAGTAAATTCGCGAATATGATTATGATTCAATAACATTATACGCTGGTGTAATTAGCTGTAGTTTTCTTGGCCTTTCCTTTTCTTAGTTTGTCATGAGATTTTATTTCTGTATTGTGACAGTCTTCCAGTTCTGTGTTCCTCAAATCAGGATTCGGCGGCTGCCACCTCTGAACTTGCCTCCCCCTTTCCGTTTAGCGGCTGGTTCTGTGCCTCTTGGGGGGGCTTGACCAGCCCTCTCCCCCAATAAATAACACACTCTCCCTAAAAGCCCATCGCATATAACTGATTCTATAAGGTGACAATAGAGTTCCGTGGGAGCAACCGATTAGTAACGTATTTATCATTTAATGTTAGCAAATAGTTTTACATCAAATATTTTCAAAATCAATTAACATAACACAATGCATTTGTAATTCATTTTCAAGATTTGCAGAGGACTTATATAAACCCTGTTTCCAAAAAAGTTGGGACACTGCGTAAAATATGCAAATCATTTATCCCTATCTTTAATTGAAAATAGTACAAATACATAATATCAGATGTTGAATTGAGAAAAGTTTTTGGAAAAATACATGCCCATTTTGAATTTGATGCCAGCAACATGTTTCAAAAAAGTTGTGACAGGGTCGTGTTTACCACTGTTGCATCACCCCTTTTTTTATCAACACTCTGTAAGCATCTGGGAACTGAGGAGAACAATTGCTGTAGTTTTGAAAGTGGAATGTTGTCCCATTCTTGCTTGATATAGGATTGTAGCTGCTCAACAGTCGTATTTGTCATTTCATAATGTGCCAAATGTTTCAATATGGGACAGGACTGGACTGCAAGCAGGTCAGTTTAGCTCCCGGGCTCTTTTACTACATAGCTATGCTGTTGTGATACATGCAGAATGTAGTTTGGCATTGTCCTGCTGAAAAGGGCAAGGCCTTCCCTGAAAAAGACAACATTTGTATGGCAGCATATGTTGCTCCTTAAGCTGTATTGTTCAGCATTTATGGTGCCTTCACAGATGTGAAAGTCATCCATGCCATGTGCACTAATGCACCCCCATACCATCATGGATGCTGGCTTTTGCACAGTGTGCTGATAACAAGCCGGATGGTCCCTCTAAAAATAATCTTAAATTTGATTCGTCAGACCACAAGACAGTTTTCTACTTCGCTTCAGTCCATCTAAAATGATCTTAGGCGCTGGTGTTTCTGGATCTTGTTTACGTATGGTTTCTTCTTTGCATGGTAGAGTTTTAACTTGCATTTGTGAATGCTGTGATGTACAATGTTCACAGACAATGGTTTCTGAAAGTGTTCCTGAGCCCACACTGCAAAAAATATATGGCTTATGGCTTAAGTATATTTATCTTATTTTCAGGTTAAAAACCCTACCATCCTTAAAATGTGGTATATTTCTCTTAAACTAGATTATACCACTTGTTTTTTATAAAATATGCCTTGAATATCGTGTCATTTTTCTTGTTCCATTGGCAGATATTTCACTTATTTCAAGCAAATATCTCCTCAAATATAGTTAAATTGTCTTGTTCCATTGGCACCATTTTTTGCAGTGCATGCAGTGATTTCCACTACAGAATCGTGTCTGTTTTCAGTGCAGTGCCACCTGAGGGCCCAAAGATTCAATATTGGTTTTCGGCCTTGTCCCTTGTATACAGAGATTATACCCAATTCTCTGAATCTTTTAATTATATTGTGTACCATAGATGATGATCACCAAACTCTTTGCAATTTAACGTTGTGATACGTTATTTTTGAATTGTGGCACTATTTGCCTGTGCGTTCTTTCACAGAGTGATGAACCCCTCCCCATCCTCACTTCTGACAGGCCCATCCTCTCTGGAATGATGTTTTAATATCCAATCATGTTACTGACCTGTTGCCAATTGACCTAATTAGTTGTGTGATAGTCCACCAGGCTTAGTTTTTTTGCATTACACGTTTCCAGTGTTTTGTTGCCTCTGTCCCAGCTTTTTTTGAAATGTTTTCATGGCATCAAATTCTCAAAGTGAGTATGAACTCAAAGTGATACTGAAAGTATGTACAGTATTTTTCAAGAAACAATAACATTTCTCTGTTTCAAAATTTGATGTGTTGTCTTGGTACTATTTTCTATTAAATATAGGGATAAATAATTTGCAAATAATTGCATTGTTTTTATTTGCATTTCACGCAGTGTCCCAACTTTTTTGGAAATGGGGTTGTAAAACATTCCCTAAAGATGTTCTAAAATCTAAGGAAAGTGAAATTTAAAATGTTTCTCTTTTCAGCTCAAAACACTAATGGTCAGCATGGATGATGAACTAAATTAGCTCTAGGAAGAACCCTTCTTTTCTTCCAAAGAATACTTCAAGTCTTCCAAACAATCATCTGAGAACAGATTATTTCATAGGCAAATTCTTTCTTTGAATACTAAAGAACTTTTCACCTAAAAGAGAAACCGTGACCTCGGAAAAGCATTCTCCAGATGAAGAGTTTTCTTAGTAGCATCCCATCCCTTTGTCAAGAGTCCTTTTAGCCTGTTTTTCTAAGAGTTTACTCTAATCACTCATTGAATTTAATCTGTTTTGTGTATTAATTACATAAGCCTAATCATTCATTGTTATTTAACCAGAACCAAAGAGCCTACAATAGCAACACAGTTTGTTAATGGTTTATTAGGTAGGCCTAACTTGGCATTTGAGAGAATTTAAAATAGAAAATGTCCTTGAGACATTATGTGTGGGTGTTGGCAGAAGTTGCAATACTGATTGGCCTGTTCAAAAGGATACATATGATGCATTGGACTGCCTTATTCCAGTCCAATTGGTGAGCCAAACAGAAAGACATACAGGCACTTACACAGAAAAACATTATTTTTTATAAAAATTTTACGTTTTATTTCTTTTAAGTAACATATGTTTTTATGATGTTTTATACACTAACTTGCCTAAAAGCCATATTGTGGACCTACCTATATATACTAAAAGCCATATTGTGGACCTACCTTTATAAGAGACTGAGATAAAACAATTAGAAATGAACAAACAATTAGAGAAGGCTGATCTGGTTGTGTTGGAAGATCTGCATTTCCCAGGGAGCAAATTTTCTAGGACCGTAGGGACTTTTTCACTGAAAGTACAGATTGGCTGCAGATGTCATTTCAGCAGATATCATTTCCCTAAACCAATTTTATTGGAATTATACAATGACTTGCTACCTTATTTGGAAAGGAAAACAAATAGGATGCATGCCATCCAATTGCGTGTCCATGTGCAATCCACTTTTGGGTTTTTGGTGACAGGCAAAGGGAGAGCTTGAGGAATGGTGAGTAGATGGATGCCTGCTGTTTTGGATGCAATCATCAGGCAAAGTAACAGCTACAAACAGTTTCTATACCATAGCAGAACAAGTGGAAGTCAAAAGATGTTTCTATGCCATTTCCCTAATACAATTGGAGCTACTGACGGCACACACAATGCCATAAAAGCACCATCGCAAAATAGGTTCCACTACGTCAACAGAAATGACTTCCATTCACTCAATGTGCAGATTATATGTGATGCACAGAAGAGGCTGCAAAATGTGGTGGTAAGTTGGTCTGGTGGAACACAACTCGTTCATCCTGCAGAACCGCACTGTTGGTCTTTGCCTACAGGAGGGAGCTGTTAGAGATGGGGGGCTTGAAAAGGAAGCCACCCAAATTAGAAAAGGAATGTGGGAGTGGGGGATCTGGTATTTGCCTAGGGGGCATCATTGACTGGTATCGGCAGATTATAGGGTTACTCGTAAATCTGCCCATCTGTATAACCCATCAGAGCATCTATTGTTCGTCCAGATGCTGTAAGTCCTCTTCAGAGTTGAAAAGGTTACCCATGTGGGGGAGGACAGCCTGCCCCTTGGGTGAATCCTAGGTAGTGATAGAACAAAGGGAATGTGTTTTATTGAGTTAGGACAGCTATGCAGCATCTTACCACACCCCTTTTTCCTCTTTAAGTACTGATGATTGTCCTGTATTAATTTAGAGATTATTCACTGTTACTTGGTAACCTGTGTACTCTCTCCTTGCAAGAATAAACTGTTTATTGTGCAACTGAGTTTTCCTCTGTCTTACCTACCATTTTCGTAAACTGTTTGGACTTTAGAAATTGCCATCACAGTAGCTACTCATTTTAATCATTTTCTATTGGTGAAGTATCATACATTGTCCTATTGGTCAATTCTTATAGTGAGAGACTGGGGTTATCCACTGAAAGCCTAGCTGATGAGCGGACCTATAATGCTGCTCATGCGCTCGCAAGGTCGGTCGTGGAGAGCACAGTAGGCACGCTCAAAGGTCGGTGGCTGTGCTTGTCTTCTGCTGGGGGTGCATTGCAATATGAACCTAAAGAGGTTAGCAGTATTGTAATGGCTTGCAGTGTGCTCCACAACATGTCCATCAGATATGGCATTCCGCCACAGCAGGAGAACCAACCAGCCGAGCCCAGGCCTGACGTACAACCTCTCCCACCTCACAGCGCAGTGGCGCTTCAGAGGAGCATTGGCATTACACACCGGTTTTAGGTACACTTTACACACCATTACCATATTATGGAATTTTACAATCAAAGTAATTTGTACATATGATTGTCATGACACAGTTCATTTGTTTGCTGATCATCGTATTCGCACCGTTTAACAATTCCTTTACCGATCATTGATGTTGTTCAGTGCAATGCAAATCTCACTCAATGTATTTTTTATCTAGATGATGGAGTTGTTGGCTTGGTTTTTCAGGACTGTTTCTGTCAGCACTCTTGGCTCTAGCTAAATGTGGCACTGGCTGGAGCAGACACCTCCTGGGTGGTGTCATGGTCACCCTCTACAAAGGACATTAAATGTTGTTTGGCCTATGAATGCCATGTCATGTTATTGATGAATTGCAAAATGTCATCCTACACATTGCTTTACGAAAGAGGGACACTTAAGATGTTAGTCTTAATGAATACATATTGCATGAAAGGAATTATTTTTTCTTGTGTTGGCTTTGAGCCTTGGCATGGGTCACTGTCACCCCAAGGAAGCGTTCCTTTCACAACCAGTTGGTAGAACTGTGTCGTCTATTATTCCGGAAATTCACATTTCGATAGATGAGAGACTCATCACAGTTTGCCCCCCTCCAATTGCACTGATGTCCCATTTGTGATGTACACCTTTTTGCCATTTAACTTGGGGTTAAAACACAGAGAAACATTCTTTATACAGACAGACATTTGGAAGATGCAGTTTATAGCCTTTGAAATCTACTCCCATGTTCTTTTTTATACTGGTCAAACTGCTACTAAGTGACCTGAATAAAATGTGTGATGACACAGCACTGATCAATTATGAATTCATATCGGTGTGTGTAAAACGGTCATAGGATCGTTTGAAAAATCAGAAGTTTTTTGTGCATTCTCAAATCCATTTGTAGGTACAAATCTAGGATTGTTTCTACACCCACTTCTTAAATGAGGCCCATGGACTATAGTGATATACTATGCATGTTTCAGCATCCGATTTAAAAAATCTGGACTCAGTCTATCATGCAGCATAATGTTTATTACTGGTGCAAGCTTTGGTAGACACCATTGTCATTTACAAACTATTGTTTGCTGGCATTCCCTATCCTTCCGATTGGACAGACATTGGTTAATGTTTGTTTATGTGGCCATCGTGCAAAAAATTCCTATTTGTTTATATACAGTTGTGTCAAAAGTTTGCATACCCCTGGAGAATTGGTAATATATGAACCATTTGTAAAGAAAACACGAGTGAGCAGGCAAAACACATGTCTTTTATTTCTTATGGGATTCACATTCAACTGTAGGTCATAACAGAATGGCAAAATCATAAAACAAAACATGGCAACAAAGAAAAGAGGCCCTGAATTCTTGCAGGGGGTATAGCTGCCCATTCATCTTGGCAAAATGCCTCCAGGTCAAGCAAAGTCTTTGGTCATCTTGCATAAACTGCATGTTTGAGATCTCCCCAGAGTGGCTTGGTGATATTAAGGTCAGGAAACTGTGATGGCCACTCCAGAACCTTCACCTTTTTCTGCTGTAACCACTGGAAGGTCAAATTGGCATTGTGCTTAGGGTCATTGTCTGAAGAATGCAAATTGTCTGCCAGTATTTTCTGATAACATGCTGCACAAGATTGTCACACCCCCCCCAAAACATCAGTGAGCCACAACCATGCTTCACAGTGGGGATGGTATTCTGTTCAATATAGGCCTTGTAGACCCCTCTCCAAACATGGCGCTTGTGGTTGTGACCATAAAGCTCTATTTTGGTCTTGTCACTCCAAATTACTGTGTGCCAGAAGCTGTGAGGCATGTCAAGGTGTTGTCGGGCATATTGTAACCGGGCTTTTTTGTGGCATTGGCACAGTAAAGGCTTCTTTCTGGCAACTCGACCATGCAGCTCATTTTTGTTCAAGTATCGACGTATTGTGCTCCTGGAAACAACAAGAGACGGTGTTCTCTTTCTATAGCAGCCTGTATTTGTCCCGAGGTTAACTGTGGGTTTTTCATTGTATTCCGAACAATTCTTCGGGCACTTTTGGCTGAAATCTTTCTTGGTCTACTTGACCTTGGCTTGGTATCAAGAGATCCCCTAATTTTCCACTTATTAGTAAGTGATTGAACAGAACTGACTGGCATTTGCAAGGCTTTAAATATCTTTTTATATCCTTTTCCATCTTTATGAAGTTCCATTACCTTGTTACGTAGGTCTTTTGACAGTTCTTTTTTGCTCCCCATGGCTCAGTATTTCGCCTGCTCAGTGCATCCATGTGAGAGCTAACAAACTCATTGACTATTTGTACACAGACACTAATTGCAATTTAAAAAGCCACAGGTGTGGGAAATTCACCTTTAATTGCCATTTTCACCTGTGTGTGTCTGTAACAAGGACAAACATTCAAGGGTACGTAAACTTTTGATCAGGGCCATTTGGGTGATTTCTGTTATCTTTATGATTTATAAAGGAGCCAAACAACTGTGTGGTAATAAATGGCTTCATATGATCACTATCCTTAAATAAGAGTTTTATTTTCAAAATAAATGTCAAAATTTCACAATATCTGCCAGGGTATGCAAACTTATGAGCATAACTGTATTTATCATAAATTATTTACGCTTCACTACCCACAAAAAATAGCACCAATGGATAATAGCAACACAATATTTAAGAAAAAACACCTTACCTGGGTGCTTGTCTAGGGCTACCACAAAAATGTATTCTGTTTTGGGTACTTGAGAACTCGAATTGGGAAACACTGCTGAAGATAAAAGGATCATTCCCCCCGAGGATGGTGCTACACTCTCCTCTGAGGTCATCAGACTTGGACTGAGTCAATGAGCTGTGCAAGGTGGAGCGGCGTATGGTAGCGTGGGAGGAATGTAACGGGTGTTAATGCTCACCAAGTCTTCCTTTGGATTGTTGAACCTATTAAGATGGTTTAAGATGGTTAAGATGACTTGCTGTGATGTAACAGGGCCTTAATCATAAATTGGATATCATGGCATTGGGAAGGAAAACAGAGTCAAAGTAAAAACTACACTGTTTAGAAAAAGTGCAAGACAAATTGAGTTTCTGAAGATTTCACAGAGTAAGCGGTTCTTAAAAGATATTGTAGTGTGGCAATATTACCCAATATGATGTCGCTAGCTCGTGCTTAGCCTACCAGCTTGCTTAGGTTCTGTCCACTTGGCTTCACTACCGTCCATTGTAAATGACAGCTTGTGGGCTTTCGTGGTTTAGTTATGAAATAATTAGTACTACATTTATGGACCCAAGGGATTTTGTGTTAGTGTGTCAGTTCAATGTAGCTGGAAATTAATCAAGTATAATAAGTCATCAGGTAGTCAAAAGAAAGGTATTGAAAAGGTACCCTATATGGTCCTTCAGGGTTAGTTGTATGTATTTGCCGAAGGAACAGTGTCTGCTCTGTATTGATATGCTCACTGACATTCAGTCCAACCCAATCTGACGTATAAGCACTGACACACACACACGCATCAGTTTGCCAGATAATAGGAATGATTGAAAGCAAAGCCAGAACTTTCTCAAGGGCAGAGAGGAGAGAAGAGGAAGAGAGGAGGATGAGAGTGAAAAAAGAGGAGGAGGTGCTTGGGGAGTTGGAGGTTGCCACTGTTGAAATGTTTTGGTATTGATTTACTATCTATCGCTCCCTCTCTCCCTCACTCCTTTTTCTCACATCTGTTTCCACCCACTCCCTATTTCCCTCTTTTCACCTTCAAACCTCTCCCTCATATGTATCATTGCATTATCACACTCTATCACCACTTCTTTCCCTCTCTGTTTGCTTTTCACTCAATCCCTCTCTCATCAGTCTCCCTGCAGTTAGGTCCACGGGGGGAATTAGTACAGGTGTGAATACTCTGCAGGTGTGTCTGATAGCCGATAGCTAAGAAGCCTTATAGACACAGAGAGGTTGATGAATGGAGTGGCAAGACGATAAGAGGAATCTGTATACCTTTAATTGGCTGAGTTCCAAAGCTAAGCCTATTCCCTACATAGTACACTTCTTTTGATCAGCACCCAGAGCAATGTAGCCAAGTTAATTCAACCCCATTGCGGTTGAGCAGAGCCTGGCGTGGGCGGACTTGAACTCTGACGTCACAGAAAATATAGTCTTTATCAAAAAGCCACAGATGTCTGTACTGCCTGCATTTACACAGAACATTAAGAACCCAGAGAATAGACTGCCAATTACAAAGGACAGTGTTCTGTTTAAATGCTGACTATTCTTTGAGTGCAGAGAGCACTGTCGTTTTCTATTCATACGTAATTTTATTTGACGTTGGAGCTTTAGTCGGCCCACACCAGTTGTGTGGGCCGACTCAAGCCCACATTATAAAATGTGGGCTTGAGTAAAGTTCACTAATAGAAATGGAGAGTAGGACGAAAGAGGACATGGAGAGATACAGAGAGAGTGAATGAGAGATAGATGGAAACTGTTAAAAGGGAGAGAGGCCACAGAATCATTAACTTGAACACCTCCTCACCATCCGGCTCAGCACAGACTTAACCAGCCCAGCCAAAAGGTGGTTTGGGGTACTTGGGGCATTTGACTGGGGTTGACTGGTGTAGTTTGGGGTAGTTTAAAGCTGTTTAGGATCCCTAAGTGTAACTGATTGAGGTTGATTGGTGTAGTTTGGGGTCATTATGGGACCCAGTGGTTATGATCAAGATGGAAGCTTCAGGTTCTATGTTTGATTACCGAATAACGAACATTAACAATACATGACTCACATTCCCTACCTTAACTGGAAGATAATCCTGCGATTATCGCAAACATATCCTTTCTACACAGTTGATCTATCTCTTGGTTACTAACAGCTTTTAACACAGGATGTGGAATCCATCAATTTAAAGTAATGGCAATGCGATTGTCCAATGCACCATCAACTTTCCATTGTCTAATGAAACATGTTCTTCATGGCTGTCAATGCAAGCACTGTATTGTTTACAATAACATCTTCAGAACCTGAAAGATGTTTTCCAGAGATTTATGTCAGCAGGTTTGACGTTGAAACCATCAACATGCACCTTTTCTCAAAGCCAAGTAACCTTTCCAGGCCACATAGGGAAAATTGTGGAATTGGGAGAAAAGTGGAATGTGTCAAAAATTGGCATGTCCCATCCTCTCCAACTGATGTCAGAGTACATGCAGGACTGTGAACTTACTACAGGAGGTTCTTAAGGAACTTTTCCTGAATCGCAGCTGCACTCCACAGACTCACACAAAAGGATCTTCTGATATTTGACCCTTTTGGAGCAACCGATTGTGTCAATCCCTTTTCAGAGCCTTTCGTCATTCACTGTGATGCATCCCAGTTGGCAGTTGGTGGTGTGTTTTCTGAGGTCCAGAAGGGCAGAGAAAAAGTGATTGTCTAAGCTAGTCAAATTTTCATGTACAGTACAGTCATAGTTGGGACACAGCTACTCATTCAAGGGTATTTCTTTTTTTTAGTGTTTTCCACAAGCCTAAGTTTGATTAACAACTGGGTTTCTTAATCTCATTGAACCCGCATGCAGGCGATCTGAGCCAATTTTTAGACACAGCAAACCAAAAATGAATCACCATAGGACCAGGTAGACAAATATATTTTATGTGCATTGGGTTAAGTTAGACTACTGAATGTAGTCTCGCCAATGTTAGCTTAGTGGTTCTGGGAGCTAGCTCTAGTTAGTCTAAGAAATGTTGCTATTTATGACTTAGCCAACTAGTTGTGAATTTTTATGTTGCTGTTAACTAGCAGAGTTTTCAAAGAATGTTTTGCATAAAAGAAAATGTAAAAATTAGACAGACAGTAGATGTGAGCTTGCGCTAGCTAGCTGTACACATCTGTAAGAGCACTCCCTTTCACTCAGTGCCTGTCAGGTCTGCAGTTGAATATCATTGCCAGTGTCTGTAAGTGGGAAACCTGCCCATTCACCTCCCAAGAATTACTCCCACAGTAGCCTTACATATTCAGAAGCTGGAGAGAGAATTTCAATTAGTTATGTAAACAATCATTTTCATAATGATTGTTTAAATTGCCTATGTTAATTCTGATCCATGTTATGTACAACATGCCTTTATCTAAAATAAACACTAATGGCTACTTCTCTGAAAGCTTTGAAATGTAAAATAATGGTGTCTTTTATGACCATACTTATTAATTATGGCCACTGTATTGCTAGCAATAAAAATTAAAGGTAACAATAGTTGGCTGAAGATAAATGTCTTAAAAACAAAAGTGCCAATGTATGAAGATGACTCTAGTTTTCTCGAGTCCTCAATTTTCAACCTTGCACAACCAGAAATGGATTTGAAATAATACAGTGGCTATAGGCTTAAAGTACACTGTCAGCTGTCAGCAAGTTTAAGATATTTTCATCCATAAATATTTACAGGTGAAAATATTTTGACGGATTAACATTATTTATCATCAAGTAGTAATGTTTAGTTCTTGGCCACAAATAATTTGCATGCAATGATTGCCTCAGGACTGTGATCTGTAGACATCACCAGATGTTGGGTACATTTCCTCTTGATGTTTTGCCACGCCCGTACTGCAGCCATCATCAGCTCCTGCCCTATTTTGGCACCTTGTTGCCTTTAGACTTGTCGGCATGTGAAAAGCATGCTCAATTTAATGACAAAATGTGATTGACTGTATAAGTGCATGACTGTATTAGCACATCGTGACAGTGGCTGATGTAAAAAGAGCTTCATAAAATGCATTTGATTTGACTTGGCCAGTCAAAAACATTTCAATTTTTGGCCCTGAAAAACAGGGAAAAGACATGTTTATAAAAACACACCCTTCTATTTCCTCAGCGCTGGTTTTCTTCTTCCATTGGGTTTATTGTTATGGTAGACTAAACTCTAAAAAGTGCATTGCCACCATCAACTGGACTGGGTTGTAAAAAACTAAAAGAAAGTAAATTCTTCGGGAAATGTTCTTACCACACAAAACAAATTAATAAAGTAAATAAATGACACTTCCCCTTCTCCTGTCATTCAAAACGCCAAAACTCCCTTTTCAGGCTTTTAGTCCAGAGATGATGGATCAGTGAAGTCCTCCAAACCCAGAAATCATTCTGCTGTTGTGACAATGACGTCCATCTTCTCTGACTTCTCTACATTGATAGCGGCATTAATCACCATAGGTATTATGGCCACAAAGTCCACTTTCTTCACATGCAAAATATCTGGGTCCTGCTGAAGGCCTTTCTACTGCCACACATCTGAATGCAAGAATATACACCCCTGCTCCTGCCCTTGAACTGACCAGATACAACCCCATTTCCAAAAAAGGTGGGACACTGTGTAAAATGCAAATAAATACAGATTGCAATCATGTACAAATCATTTATCCCTACATTTAACTGAAAATAATACGAAGACAACATATCAAATGTTAATACTATTATTACTGTTTTTGGAAAAATACATGCCCATTTTGAATTTGATGTCAGCAACACATTTCAAAAAAGATGGGACAGGGGCTTGTTTAGCAATGTGTTGCATCACCTTTTCTTTTAACAATACTCTGTAAGCGTTTGGGAACCGAGGAGACCAATTGCTATAGTTTTGAAAGTGAAATGAATTACCATTCTTGCTTGATATAGGATTGTAGATTCTCAACAGTTCGGGGTCTCCTTTGTCGTATTTTTCTTTTCATAATGCGCCGAATGTTTTCAGTAGGGGACAGGTCTGGAATTCAGGCAAGCCAGTTTAGCACCCAGAAGCTTTTACTACAGAGCCATACTGTTGTAATACATGCAGAATGTGGTTTGGCATTGTCTTGCTGAAATAAGCAAGGCCTTCCTTGAAAAAGACGTTGTCTGGATGGTAGCATATGTTGCTACAAAACTTGTATTTATTGTTTGGCATTAATGGTGCCTTCAAAGATGTGCAAGTCACCCATGCCATGTGCAGTAATGCACCCCCATACCATCACGGATGCTGGCTTTAGAAATTTGCACTGATAACAAGCTGGATGGTTCCTCTCCTCTTTAGTCCGGAGGACGTGGCATCCATGATTCCCAAAAATAATTAAAAATTTGGTTAGTCAGATCACAGGACAGTTTTCCACTTTGCCTATTTTCTGATAACATGCTGCATTCATCTTCTCATCAATTTTCACAAGATTCCCTGTGCCGTTAGAGCTCACACCCCCCCAAAACATCAGTGAGCCACCACCATGCTTCACAATGGGGATGGTATTCTTCTCTCTATAGACCTTGTTGACCCCTCTCCAATCATAGCGCTTATGGTTGTGACCATAAAGCTCTATTTTGGTCTTGTAACACCAAATTACTGTGTGCCAGAAGCTGTGAGGCGTATCAAGTTGTTATCGGGTATATTGTAACCGGGCTTTTTTGTGGCATTGGAGCAGTAAAGGCTTCTTTCTGGCAACTCGACCATGCAGCTAATTTTTGTTCAAGTATCGTCGTATTGTGCTCCTTGAAACAACCACACAGTCTTTTTCCAGAGCAGCCTGTATTTCCCCTGAGGTTTCCTGTGGGTTTTTCTTTGTATCCCGAACAATTCTTCTGGCAGTGTTGGCTGAAATCTTTCTTGGTCTACCTGACCTTGGCTTGGTATCAAGAGATCCCATAATTCTCCACTTCTTAATATGTGATTGAACAGTACTGACTGGCATTTGCGAGGCTTTGGATGTCTTTATATCCTTTTCCATCTTTATAAAGTTCCATTACATTGTTACGCAGGTCTTTTGACATTTCTTTTCTGCTCCCCATGGCTCAGTATCTAGCCTGCTCAGTGCATCCACGTGTGAGCTAACAAACTCATTGACTATTTATACACAGACACTAATTGCAATTTAAAAGACACAGGTGTGGGAAATTATCCCTTAATTGCCATTTTAACCTGTGTGTGTCACCTTGTGTGTCGGTAACAAGGCCAAAAATTCAAGGGTATGTAATCTTTTGATCAGGGCCATTTGGGTGATTTCTGTTATCTTTATGATTTCAAAAGGAGCCAAACAACTATGTGATGCTAAATGGCTTCATATGATCACTATCCTTCAAGAAAAGAAGTTTTTTGCATGATCAGTCATATTTTCAAAATCAATGCCAAGATTTCACAATTTCTGCCAGTTTATGCAAACTTATGAGCACAACTGTAACTGTATGCTTATATAAGACATATAAGCATATATACATACAGCTCCAGAAAAAATTAAGAGACCACTGCAACTTTTTCTTTCCTTTCCAAAAAAGTCGAAAAGGAAGGTTTTGAGTGAGGAACAGAAGGGTAAAAATTAAGAGACCACTGCAAATTGAACGCTTCTGTTCCTCACTCAAAACTTTCCTTTTCAACTTTTTTGGAAAGGAAAGACAAAGGTGCAGTGGTCTCTACATTTTTTCCGGAGCTGTATATGTATACATTTCACATTCCCATATTTTTTCCATAGAGCCCCATCGTCCACATATATACATACATATATTGCCATATATTAATTTTCCGTATGGATCCTAGAAGTGATGGTATGGTCCAACGCCCACAGTGCAACCTGGTGCCATCACTTCCCCAGGTAAACAGTGCACGCACATACATGGCCGTCTCCGTGATGTAAAACCGTAGGCCTTCTGTCGGTTCGGACCAGACGAGATAACCTTAGTTGCCCTCGTGCATCGATGAATCTTGGGCACCCAACACCCTTTCACTGGATTGTGGTTTGTCCCTCCTCAGACCACTGTCGGTACAGTAATTTCTCACCACAGCTGAACGGGAGCACCCCACAAGCCTTGCCATTTCAGAGATGTTCTGACCCAGTTGTCTGGGCATATCTATTTGGCCCTTGGTCTTTACTCCTGCCCATTTCTCTTTCATCCAACATGTTGACTACGAGAAATAATGTTCGCATACCATCTAATCTACCCATTATCAGTGTTATTTGCTTCACCTGTGAGTGGTCATAATGTTTTGGCTCAGTGTATATGAGCCCATAAGCAAAAGTTATATATTGGAATATATTTTTATAAAATGTATGGGAATTGATTTACATCTATTTAAATGACTGATATCAAAATAAATATGACTTACATTCCCTCCAGTCATACCCTGACCCCTTCCTGTACTTTGTCTCAACACACAATTTCTCTTTCACATCAGTTTCTCATCACATACCCAACCATTTGAATTCATACACCCTACATATATCCTGTCTGTATATTTGCAGCTATAATTACTTACATAAATATTTACTTTAACCTCCTGGAATACACTATTGAGCAGGACTTGGATACTGACATCCTGAATACCTATGAAAGTGACCAATTTTCAACTACTTTCACAGCTTCCTATATCTTTTTCATCACATTTCACATTCCCACATCTTTTCCATAGATCCCCATCTTCCACATACAAGGCCACTCCCAGTCCCTGGCCCACCTCCTTAAACATCATCAATCAAATGTACAACACCGGACTAACCATGCTTCCCTGAGGAGTGCCACTGGGCACTTCAAACTCCATTGACATGGCTGATCCTACCCTAAACTGGATCATCCAATCAAACAGCAAGTCCATGATTAAATTATAAAGACATCCCCTAATGCCCAGTGCGCTAAGCTTGATCAATCGCCTTTCCCTCCACATAACATCGTAAGTGTTAGAAATCAGCCGTTTCGTATAGTGGTTGAAATAATGATTGCGTACCCAGTCGTCAAGGGAGAGAGTAATTCAATTATTTATTGCAGTATTTGATAGTGTGTTTTTCATGATTTTACAAACTCAAGCTCATCTCACTTCAGCTCATCTCACTCAATCTCCAAGAACTGCCGGTCGTACCTCAGCTTTATAGACATCCCAAATAGAATACGCATCCCAGTACTGTAAGCCCTTTGGTTAATTACTGTCATGCTTTGAATGAACGTGACTTCCTGTGTACGGATAAACAGATGGTCTTTTGTTATCTAAACATAACAAGCATACACTTCAACATAAGCCTACTCAATGTGAAAATATACAAAAATATATATATATTGTCTTTTTATTAACAGTCACCAGGGCATCCATAGTTGCAACAACATACTTGCATCTACCTCTCCTAAACCCACAATTTACATAATAATAGTAATACATAATTATATTCCCTATAATCGTTTCCATCAATTTACACATTGGACATCAGCACAATAGTCCTATAACTGGCTCCTCCGAATGGGTCTTTACCAAAGAGTTTTACAGAAGGCAGCACCACCACCCGATTCCACACAGCAGATATGACCCCAGTCCTCCCCATCTTATTTTACAGGCCTAACATTGCTTCCTGCACACTATCTGGTGTGTTCGTAACCCTCAGTTATTATTCTTCTCCAGGAGCTGTCCTCCTGCAGCCCTCATCTCTCTCCTTTCCTCTTCAGGACATCACCATGCTCTTCAATCATTTCTCTAAGTCTCTTCTTACTGTTCTCACACAGGTGATCACATCTATGGACAGCCGCAAATGCCCTGCCAAGGACATTAACCTTTTCGTTACTTAATACCGCTGTGACATCTCTCTACACCACTACCACTACTGGAATTCCAACCTCCTTACTCATTATATCATCATCTTTGTAAACATTTTCCAAACCTTACCCAATTTAGTCACCCTACTAATAGTGGAGCAGAATTCTTACCATGTCCCCTTTTCAATCACCTAACTGCTCTTCTCGCAATTTTCTTCCTTTGACAGTCCCTGAGATTCTCTTCAGTCAAACCAGTCTTAAGTATACAGAGAGATACATCTCTTTCATCAACCATCTTTGATTACTCATCTGTCAACCACAGTAATGCTGGCACTCTGCACTTTAATCTCAGAGTCAGTGGATCATTTCCAATTCCAAGTGCTGGAAGACAGCAACAAAAAATGTTTAACTGTCCAACTACATTCATTACTGTATATTATTGATAAAATATGAATAAAATAAAAAAGATACAGTTCTGAAACCATGGCAATCGAAACACCTGTCCATATGAAGTCAAATTACCATAATAACTTAGCTGGTATTATTGCAATTTTACATATTTCTTCATAGCCGTATCAAGTCAGTTTTCAAGGAGATGTGAAAGAAAAATATTTATATTACCTCTAGAATTAAAAAAAAATATTTTGAGGGCTAAACTCTCATTTAAGGCCTTAAATATACCCATATTATATTTAAATATATTATCCAGCAAGCTACTAAGAGAGGCACTCCAAATGTTTAAAAAGAGACTCTTTCCCTATATGCAGATTGAAAACAAGACGTTTCGGTGGATTATTGCCAGCCCCCCTCAACCTCTGCAGGTTAGAGGTGTTGGGTTGAAAGCGGAAATTGTGTTCAATTGATGACTAGGTGAATTTAATGTTTTATCCTATACCTTTCTTAAATTATTAAATTCCAAGTTGGCTACAATACCAAGTTCATCTTCCAAAAGAGTCTGTAGTAACAACAGATACTACAACAAATAATTCTGTTTAGATTTTGATTTTGTTTTTGAACGTAGCCTGTTCTGTTTGGTTTTTGTCCTTGGATTTTGAATGTAGCTTGTCCTTTTATATTATTGTTTACACCTGTCTTGTTTGCCCCCTCTTTGTGTCTCTATTTAAGTTCCACTTGCCCAGTGTTTCTTGTTGGTCATTGTGTGTTCATGTGTCTATGGCTGTGCTGCTTGATTAAACTACATTTTGCTTTTGAAACCTCTGTGTCCCGCTACCTATGCTGAATCGTGACAATAATATGGTTGGACTCAAATATATTGGTAACAGGAAGACCAATCTTGAGCAAAATGTATGAAGTAGCTGACATGCCTAGTAATTACAGGTGCTGGTCATATAATTAGAATATCATCAAAAAATTAATTTATTTCAGTAATTCCATTCAAAAAGTGAAACTTGTATAATGTATACATTCATTCCACACAGACTGATATGTTTCAAGTGTTTATTTCTTTTAATTTTGATGATTATAACTGACAACTAATGAAAACCCCAAATCAGTATCTCAGAAAATTAGAATATTGTGAAAAGGTTCAATATTGAAGACACCTGGTGCCACACTCTAATCAGCTAATTAACTCAAAACACCTCCAAAGACCTTTAAATGGTCTCTCAGTCTAGTTCTGCAGGCTAC